>JACXGI010002623.1:0-47275 GCA_016801175.1 Esox masquinongy
CACACACACACACACACACACACGCACATGAATATGCATATCATTCATATTAATGCCATCATACATATTCCCCGCTGTTCTTAACTGTGCTTACAAGTCAACATCTCCTTTAATTTGAAAATCCATTGCCAACTGGTTAGAGGCGCTGTGCATACAGCACTATGGAGCTCTATCTGTTAATGTGGGAGAAGCTTGTCTAGTGCCTAGGCTCAGCCTCTGTAAGCTTTATAGGCACATCTGTTTTTTTGTACTGCTTGATTTTGACAGTTGTTTTGTTAAGTTGTTTTGCCTCCCATGCATCTTTGACTAACCCATTTCTTTAATGTGTTTTACTGGCGAATCTTTGACTAACCCATTTCTTTAATGTGTTTTACCGACCAATTGGACACTGCCTTTTGTGACTGCATCAGCATTAAAGAGAGGCGGATGTTCACCAAGGCGTGTGACATAAGCAAGTCTTTTGCAGTAGCGGTTATAGTGATTTGGGGACCCTAGGCAGAGATTGGTTGAGGGCACAACATCATCTATTTTTTACCATATTGTCCTTATCAAAGACATACCGGCAACATGTTGAACAAACCTTCTTTCTTTATTGCTGAATGGAACTGCCACTTCCAAAGACGTTAGCATTGCTGCCCCTTTCAGTAGAGTGAATCAGTTAGTTTAAAAATTACTCTCTGAAGGTTACATGCTGCCTTATAAGCTACAGCTACAGTGAAGCACAAAGCACTTAGCTACTTTGTTCAAGTGTACAGTTTCTTAATCATGATCAATCAATTGCGTTCATATACCTTCATTTTCTCATTATGCTGCACCTTTCCTTATCTGTCAGCTGAGAGGGCCACATATACCTGGATCAGACATTATATTCTGTGTCATTATATTGTCAGAGCATTCTTGGGTCACTGTAATCAAAATGTGTGATGTTAGAAGAACGACATGATGGAATTGAATCAATGTCTTCTTAACCTCTGTTTGGTGGCCGTTCGTGATGGTCCAGATCATGGATAGCGCTTTCTATGTGACTGTCAAACTGTCATATTCAGTAATAGCCGCAGCCACTAAGCTATTCAAGTTTGTGGTCTTTCGGGCTGCTGTCATGAGAAACAATATGGGACAGACCATTTCATGAAGAGAGGGGGGTTCCTGTCTGAAACAAATAAATAATGTTTCGGAAGGCATGATTTAATTTGAGTATCAATTTGAGTAACACGACCAGATCTTAAGACAAAAAATAATTATAAAAAAACAATGTATTATAACATTTTTCATATACCTATTTCAATTTTTATTTCAGTTTGAATTTTCACATGACCCTAGGTATTCTGGGGCCATAGACGATTGCTTACCTTGCCTAATGGTAGCGACCGCCACTGGTCTTTTGATGACGTTGTACCGCGGATTACTGTACGATCCTTCCCTAGTCAGAAACCATTAGTCAGCGGTGAAATCCACGCCATGCTCAAAGCACGGACTTTCACCTTCAACTCTGGTTACTTGGCTGACATCAGTAGATTCCGTGGTCATCCACTGTGGTCAGACATTGCACTTCCTGCTAAAGCTCAGTAAACATGCACTTTTTAAATTTTTTCAAGCTCTGATGTTGTATCACACCCTGTTTCAGAAATTGCTGTAGAAGAGCCAAATTGCCATCTAAAAATAGGCCTATGTAGTTTTCATAGACAAAATCATTATCCATTGATACCTCTTCATTTGTCAAAACAATGTAAAGATTTTTTAATGCTTAAAATCTTACATGTTCTCGCTTTAAGGTTATAAAGTAGTAACACAACACATACACAGTAATATGAAAAACAATAAGGAACTAATGCGGAATTTTATGAATAACATAATCTTGGCTATTTACAGGCCTACTCATATCCACCCCTCGCTAGCTCTCTCTCCACCTACAGAATTCAGTTGCACCCTACACTTGAATTTGTACAGTTGGTAACTTTTGTAGAATTCTGTTTTTCATTACATGTGCCCTGCATAGCAGCTTACAACATTGTAATTCCATCAACCAAGCTTTTTAATCGAAAAATGTCTGAGATAGTATGGATATTAGCAGCAACATCCCATTACATCAATTTTAGGTATAAATATGCCTATGTACTTGATGATTTGTGTTTCTGATTCTGACCATGAAATGCATGCAGTACATTCATACATATACACACACATGCACACCGTCATACTAAAATAACGCTCTATATGAGGATGAATTACATATTCCACAGGAGCTCCACGCTAGCGTCTGTTATTTTAAATGGGAAATAAAGATTCAGCACAGGGCTGCATGTGAAACAAGCAGAAAATCACCTTTTCAATCTGAATTATTCAGGATTTATGAGTATTGTCTCCAGACCTACTTCTTGCTGCCCTTCCCTGTGACCAGAGATCAGTGATAGTAGTTTGGAAGCAACAACATCATAACTGGAGGCCATTGTGAACCAGTCAAGCTTGAAATCCCAGCAACACAGGGGAAAAGAGAGGTACGTGCAGTAAAATTTTGATAACTGTCCATTAATAATACACTAATTTTGATAAAGCAAAATATGCACACTTCATAATGACACATAACTGATAAAATATTGTTGTTTTTACCAATCCAATTCCTGTCGAACCTTGTCCATAGACTGCTCACAGTGTAAGGATACTGATGTGCCATTATGTTATTTAGATTTTACTACCCCTTTGAATGTTACTACCCCTTTTACTACCCCTTTAAATGTTAACCCAACATTTTAATCTAGATAATATAGTTAGATGTGTTGATGTAGTCTGTTCACAAGAGATAAATAATATTAAAAATAATCCCCTGACAGGAAAAAATGCCTCAGTCTGTTAATATTGAGCTTCTTGGATATCTTAGCAAAATTGTTAAGACAATAGCATCCATAGGAACAAACAACAGACAAATCCATCACAGAGTAGAGGTGCCATTACGGTGTCTGAGACTGCGAAAAAAAAAAAAAGTATTCAACTTTCTGCCTTTAGGGATCCACATATGAGTAGATGGAGTCAGTCAAATGCAGGTACTGTAAAAACTAAAATAGGTCCCATGTGACATTTTTCTCATGTCCTCTCAGCTGCAGTGCAGTTATCATGTGAGCAATGACTTTCAATGACCATTTGGCAAAACCTAGTAAAAAAAAAAAAATTGAAATCAATCAACTCTCGTTTCCTCCTGAACCCCAAAGCTACCATTAATCTTCCCTGTTCAACAGAATGATTAGCTTGTACCATGATCCCTGAAGCTGCTGGGCCTTTTTACCCAGAGTCTGCTCACTGTGTTAATGACATCCCCCCCCCCCAACGTATTTGGGCTGTGCCGCTGGATGATTTCAATAGAATAATTTCCACTGAATGATCCATCCTTTCAAACAGAACAATAGAATTTCACACAAGCTGTGAGAACTAATTACACTAATCTGCGAAGGTCACCAATGATTACATCACAGCAGAGCAGCTATTCTGAATGTGTCCGGCTCCACACTGTGAATATTTAACATATGTGGCATATGTGGGCTGTATTTTGTCAACTACAGCGCACTGGTGGTCTCCAGTGTCAAATAGAGCAATCACGCATGTCACGTTTAACCCTGAGATACCTATTTCCACCTTCATCTAGCATGTTATCCCTCCCCTAAACTACTATATGTATATGAAAAAGGTAGCAGTCTGGATCAAAAAAACAATTAGTGACTGGTGTGACCACCGTTTCCCTCATGCAGTGTCATTTTTCCTTCACGCATAGAAGAGAACGGGCTGTTGATTGTGGCCAGTGGAATGTTGTCCCACCCCTCTTCAATGGCTGTGCGAAGTTGCAAAGTTGCTGGAGGGCACTGTGGTACCTGTCGATCCAGAGCACCTCAAACATGCTTAATGTGTGACTTTGAGTGGCATCCATAAAGAGCACACTACTCCAGCATACAAAGGCCATCAAAGGTGAGCGATGCCAAACTGAAGTCAGGTCGAGACCCTGATGAAAATGATTCTGCAGGTACAGAAACCAGAGGTGCAGGTCGGGCTGGAGTGGTAAACATGGACTGAGGTTGTGAGGCCGGTAGGAGTTACTCCCGAATTCCCTAAAACAATGTTGGAGGTGGTTTATGGTAAAGAAATTAACACAAAACTATCTGACGACAGCTCTGGGTGACATTCCTGTAAGTCTGCATGCCAACTGAACACTGCATCAAAAGGTGAGATATCTGTGTCACGCCCTGAGTCCTTCCCCCTATGATGTCTTTGTGGTCCACCCCCACCAGGTGTCTCTCATCTCTCCATTATCCTTTGTGTATTTAACCTGTGCCCTTCCCTTGTTCCTGTGCCATCGAAAGAAGATGTTCCTGTGCCAGTTCATCTGGTGTCTCGTGCCAAGCGTCCTCGCAGTTTTCCTGTCTCCAGTTTGCTCCCAGGAATTATTCCTAGATCTCCAGTGTACCGAACCCCTGCCTGTCCATGACCACGAGCCTGCCCACCGTCTGCCTGTCCTGCAATCTACACCTCTGTGTACCGAACCCCTGCCTGTCCATGACCACGAGCCTGCCCACCGTCTGCCTGTCCTGCAATCTACACCTCTGTGTACCGAACCCCTGCCTGTCCATGACCACGAGCCTGCCCACCGTCTGCCTGTCCTGCAATCTACACCTCTGTGTACCGAACCCCTGCCTGCTCTGGGTCTACCCCTTCTTTTTCCCTACACAATACATTGTTAATACATCTTCATCCTGAGTCTGAATCTACATTTGGGCCCTGGTAATCTATGGCATTGTGTTGTATAACAAAACTGCACATTTTACTGTACGGTAGTAGCCTTTTATTTAAGGTGGACCTGTGTAATGATGATGCTATTCAATAAATTGGTTGACATGCCACATTCTCAGGTGGATGGATTCCCTTGGCAAAGGTGAAATGCTCACCGACAGGGATGTAAACACATCTAGGAACAAAATTAGAGAAATAAACTTTTTGCCTGGACAGAAAATGTCTAGGATCTTTTAACTTTACGATCATATTTTTGAACAGTGTAGATTTAATACCCGAGCCAGCAAGGTGTAGAGGAGAATGGGATGGCTTTCCTGAAAATAATTTTTTTTCACCTGGACCCTTTGAATGTAGCAATATCTTGTTGTTTCTGAAAGTTTGACGTAAACCAAAAATGTAAAACCATATTATACATTGTTGAGAATAGTAAATGCACATTAGCTCAGCTCAACTGAATAAGTAAAACTTGCTATCCATAGGGAACATGGCAGTCTAGTGGTAAAGAGTGTTGGGCCACTAAACAAAAAGTTGCTGGTTCTAATCCTGAAGCTGACAAGTTAAAAACCATGTCTTTGTCACTGAGTATGGCTGTTAACCCAAAATTACTCCCATGTTGTTGCTGTAATGTGCTCTTAGCATACATAATGGTAAAACAATTGCCACAGATAAATAGTAAGTGACAGACTTTAGAGAATTTACCATGAGGCAAAATAAGCAGTTGGCCTTGTGAACAGGGCATACTCAAGTTTAAAGGCTTCGAGGTTTATTTGTCAAATGCACAGTGCATTTTACAAATAAACCTTGCACAGTGCATTTGACAAATAAACCTTGAAGCCTTGAAACAGCGTCATCCTGCACAATTAAATGCTTGTGATATGGCACCCGACAACTATGTAGTGAGAGTTAAAGAGAAGAATATATAAGCAAAAATATAGCCAGACAAAAAAATCATAATAAAATAAAGCAACAATATACATAATTCTGTACACTAGCAGCAGTTTAAAGAAAAGAGTACTGTAAACTAGCAGCAATCTGGGTAGTATTATTGAACATTCAGATATGGCAAGCATGGCAGTAATACACATAACAGTGTGAACAAGCAGCAATTGGTAGGTTTATTAGATTTTATAGATACATATGAGTGCAATAAGCTTATGAATGGTGGCATAACATACTACAACTACGTAGTGAAAATTTAAGGAGAAAAATGTATACACAGCAAAAATATAGCAAGAAGATAAAACAATATTATACATAACACAGTACATAGCAGCAGTTTAAAAAGAGTACTATAAACTAGCAGCAATATTGGTAGTAGTACTGAGTATTAGATATGGCAAGTATGGCAGTAATATACATAAACATGTAAACTAGCATCAGTTTTTGAAAGAGTAGGATGGGGAATATGAACAGTATGGTAGAGGTATTGAGTATTATAGACACATATGAGTGTAATATGCTTATGAATGGTACATGCAAAGGAATATTCTAATGCCCATCAGAGCATCTGGAAAGTTTGTGTGTGATCAGTATGATCATGGATCAGAGTGTACTAAAATAAATAGTAATAATAATAATTTAAGGGAAATTCTGTTGTTTAGCATGTTAGACACAATTTTCCATATACTTTTAGTGCTGAAGCATTATCCAGACAGTTGTCTCCATGAAAGTTTTATCTATGAGATTCATTTGGCTTTCTAGTCAGAATCAAACCAAAACGTTTTCTAAAACCATCTCCACATCATTTTAAAATGACTAAAATGCTTTCAGCTGACCTTTCACCAAAAAATATTTATCAATGCTCAGCAAACATCACTAGTGCATTTCTAGAAAATTAGCTACTTTAGTAATGGTATGTTCAGATTTGTTCCCCTCACTGACAAAACTGAGTAGGCATATTATATCTCATTTGCCTACACAGGCTGTGTGGCTACACACTGAAATATGGATTCAATTGTGTAGCGCTAAAAAGTGGCATCAACTCTGTACTTACCTTGAGAACCAGGCTATTTGGAATTTTGGAGATGTATGTGTTTACGCCAGACTAGCAGTGCAGGGATTTCTAAATAAGTTATAAGAAAAGGGCAAAGCAGGAAGTAAACAGTTTGAGCGATTAACATTTAAGGTAGAAATAGTGGATTAGCTGTGTTTTTGCATTAACAAGCCCATTTAATGACATGAGATTGGTTTGTACTTTAAATCTCCAAAATGGAACTTAGATAAAAACAACTGTCTGGATGATGCTCAAAATTTAAAGTAAGAAAATGCCTTTAAGGCCCACAAATCCTCTGCTTTGTACTGGTAGACTACTTTGTTTTTGACTCAATTAAGTTTTCTATCTCCTTGTGATTATACTTGTAGGTATAGTATGTGTGATTAGAATAGGATACATTATGAATTATTATATAATCCTGAAGTATTTCAAATAAATAATTAGAAGATACTTATAATTAATTAATTAATGCTTATAATCAAATAATACATATAATCAAATGATTAATTAAGGTTAATTTTCCTGTAGTAGTATATGGGTTTAATTAAGTTTATCCATTTTGATTTCAGACTGGCAACTGCCTTAGGCCTCCAAATCACAAAGTCTGCTTCCGGTGACCGATAATACATGCCTATGTCGTGCTGTATTAACAAGGATAGACAAGCTTTTTATCATCACTGCAAAATGCTTTTAAGGGAGACAAGTGTCTAATAGCTTTTTCTCTACAGTCTCCATTACTAGGGATGCAACCTGAAGCAGGTTGGAGGGCTCCTTACGCACAGCAGCAGCGTGAGTTGGTTGGTGGAGAGAGAGAGACAGAGATCAGGTTAGGGAGAGAGAGGATGGTGGGGAGCAGAGAGGGGATGGGAGAGTGACAGGTTGAGATAAGGCTGAGGAAAGCGAATGAATTTTATCTCTGTTATGAATATGTTCATTGTGGCCTGTGCTTTGCTTGACAGCTAGAGGACCAGATGCAGAGCTTGGGGCAGCAAATCTATACACACTCGCTCACACACACACACACATTCATGTGACACACTTAAAGTCACGAGGACAGAGACATGCATGAATAGACACACACACACACACACACACACACACACACACATTGCCTTAGATACTGAAAATGTTGTGGGTAAAAAAAATCTAGGAACCTTTTGCATACACACACAAACATGTTTCAGTTTCAGGCAGTTCCTTGCTGCGTCTACTGCCTCCACTCTTGCTGTGAGGTAATTTCAGGCATGGTGATGCTTATAAATCAAATTTTCATAATCTTCTGTATTTTCTATGAATAATTCACAGTTGAAAGAAAACTCCAGTGATGAATCCATACCATTCAGGGACTGAGTACCAGACATGAGATGAGGTCTCTGAATCCATTAATGCCTCTCAGAACAAGAATTTCCATACTTCGTTATAACCTGATGTCTTTGCCTTCTTTTAATTTGCGATTTGTACTAAATAAACATATGAAATTGGCATTTTCCTGTAATTTCCATTTCCATAAATGCCACAGAACTTGTCTACCTTCAAATGGCTTCTCAGAAGTGTATGAACATTACAGAGAAACATCAAGCTGAACATGTCTAAGTTCCTAAGAATCCATTGAATATAACTGAGATGGATGTTGATATTTGTTTAACAGTGAAATGATTATGCTGAGGCTGAACGCCTTCGCCTACATAGTTAAGAAGCTAATTGAAACCGATATTTGGGGTCAGTGGTCACAAAAGGCTAACAACTGCAGGGGCCCACACAGCAGATTTGAGGTGGAGGGCGAGGCCTGGTCTACATGGGATTCACACAGGAGCAGAGGCGGGCAAGTCAGGTGTTAAACTGTGATAAGAGCCAGGATGAAAATGTAATTAAAAGTACCACCAATGGAGGCTGATAAGACAACGTTTTTTTTTTTTTATTGTTGCATTGAATCACTTAAAACTTTAGATTTGTTCATGGCTTTACATAATTTAGCAAACACCCTTATCCAGATTGATTTACAAAAGCAATTTCTCACCTTGAAAGTTCTGAAATGCAACCTTTCAGATGCTCGTCCCATATTCTGCTTGGCTACCAACTTCCTGACATTATTTATAACATACTTAGTTTTTGGTTCAATTAAACACAGCTAGAAATGTTCACATCCTGCTCTCTCTGACTAATTCAACCCAAGTTAATCCCTGCACAGTGTCCTCTTTCTTTGTTATTCAGGCAGCATGCAACCTATTCTACTCTGAGAGCACAACCCTAGCAGCGTGAAATCAAATGTTGACAATTGTTGAGAATTGCAGACCCTGCAGAATGCTGAGGAGGTCAAGGCAACGGTGACCGGACGCAATGGGTCTTAGAAAAGTGCACAGCCTTTATGTAAATGAACCTGCATTTCATTAGCTCTCCACAGGTGTATGGATGTGCAGAGAGCAGGTGGACAAATTAGGACAGAATGTATCTATTGAGGTACAATAAAACAGTTTTTACATTTTTTATTGAAACTACATTCTACATCTAATTAAATCTGTACATAGGTTTTGTCTGACATTGGACGCATGTTCTAATATTGACACCGTAGATGTCCACATGGATAGACAGTGATCAAGAAACATGAACGGAGCTAGTTAAGAAGCTTAACTGTAAAGTGGAATTCTTTTATCGAAATAAATCTTGTTTCTCCCTGATGTTCAGTCAACATTTTCACCTGTTCTTGATTATGGAGATACTACAGAGGATATAAAAAGTCTACACGGCCCTGTTTGAATGCCAGGTTTTTGTGATGTAAAAGAATGAGACAAAGATAAATCATGTCAGAACTTTTTTCACTTTTAATGTGACCTATAATGTGAATAATTCAATTGAAAAAAAAACTGAAATCTTCGAGGGGGAACAATGACAAAAACCTGGCATTTTAACAGGGGTTTGTAGACTTTTTATATCCACGGTATATACCAAAGTGCAAAAGACACGACCCTGAGATCCCATAACTGTTTATCATAGTGCCCTTCATTTTTTTTATATCTGACAGTTTTAATACTGTCAGATATAAATACTTCACTGCATCCTTTACCAGAAAGTTGGCTGGATGTCATTAAAGAAACGTAGACTACTGCACTACTCTCTGTTTGCTTACAAAACCCTTCTCCATAGACGTCCAACTTACTTTTTATCTCTGTTGAAGCTCAGAGTTTCAGATTATAACATCAATTATAACATCAGGTAACAGGGTTGGTTAACATTACTGACCCCTTTGGTAAACACTGAGCTTGGTAGATCAGCTTTTTCATGCTAAGTGCACTAACTGTGTGTCTATGTATTTTTACATATTTTCTGTACATAAATATGTATTTATATTTATGTGCCATTTGTTTGGTTGTGTTCCCAGGGCAAACTTGTGAATGAGACCCAGGTCTCAGTGTGTCTCCCTGGTTAAATTAAATAATATAAAATTCTCTGTACACAAGGAGGGTAGCCAGCCAAGAAGATGAGATCCCGATCTATGGCAGCCGAAGCCCTTTCAAACAGACAGATCTGGCATATGTATGTGATGTCGACCATCCATCACCTCAGGCCTTAGTATCTGGGTTCCCATAACTTCCCATAACCCAGTGTTAAACTAAATTAGACAACATCAATTAGCAAATGTGTTAATTATATTACACAGTTTATTTCAGTTCTGACTTGTATTTCTGACTCACTACTGAGGTTTCATTATGAAACAATCTTTTTTGTATGGGAATTGGAATATTACATTTGCTCTGCTGTATAAAAAAATGTTGACTGTATTTCCAAACTTTTGACATTCAAAATTCCGAAGTTTGTTTACTACCTGAAATGACTGAGTCATCGCCTTGCAATACTGATGAAGTGGGGAGATTGGAAATTGGAAGGTTAATGAGATTTTCACAAAGTGTCCGTCTAGCGGTTTGAAGCAAGATTAAATTGACACACTATGCTTAAAATTAATTGACCTGTGAAATGACTGTGTCCTTCAACAGTCAGGGATTGATGAATATGTGGGAAAATAAAGATGAGAGGAGGATAAAGCAGAAACGGGATGGTTGGCTAAGAGACCCTTACCAGACAGGATGGCTGGCTGTTTAGAGACCCTTACCAAACAGGATGGCTGGCTGTTTAGAGACCCTTACCAAACAGGATGGCTGGCTGTTTAGAGACCCTTACCAAACAGGATGGTTGGCTGTTTAGAGACCCTTACCAAACAGGATGGTGGGCTGTTTAGAGACCCTTACCAAACTGGATGGTTGGCTGGTTAGAGACCCTTACAAAAACAGGACGGTTGGCTTTTTAGAGACCCTTACCAAACTGGATGGTTGGCTGTTTAGAGACCTTTTGAGTTTTTTGCTCCAAAAACACCTAAAAACAACTAACAAAGTGTGAAAAATAAAACATAAGCCTTTTTTGGTATTTTTAGGGTTGCATTATTTATTTTTTAACCTGTATGTGCTAGAAGCTTGCAATTTTTGCAAGTTACTTCATTTTTGGAAGGTCTTGCCCCAGCATAACAACGAATAGCCAATCCATTTCACAGATACTAGAGAACCATTCTTTGTTGGCCACTCAGATAATGTTTACAACAGACGAATTGCTGCTCGCAAGTATTGCAAGGGTTCCTGAGTGCTTCTGTCACTCTTGACCTTCATACTGAAGCCTTGAAACTAGCGCGCAAACTTACTGCAGAGAAATACATTTTTGACTTTGAAAATAGCATCTAGGTATTCATTGACAGTCTCGCACAGTACATTGGATTTGTTCTCGTTCCCCACTCCAGACTGAAGCAAAAATTGACTCTAGAGGATTTTAAAAGCATTTTTATAAAGATTTTGGGTTAGCAGAATTGAGTTAACGGACGTTAAATGTAGCGGAATTTATTAATCCGATAATGATTTTCACAGTTAACGTAAACGTTAAATCCTTAACAAAAATGTTAACTTCATTAATTAACGATTAACGGTTTGGGCCCAGCTCTTAGAGACCTTTACCAAACAGAGACCCTTACCAATCAGCACACAGGAGAAAGATTGCAAGGATACCAAGGGTATAAGAGTGATCTATAGATGGTCTAATGCAGATGGCACAACCCCAAACATTAGTTAATAGGATACTTAATGCTGTAGGCCACTGACATTGCTTAATTTGCACTGCAGCAAATTCAAGCAATTTAGTTAAAAAAGAAATATCCTTACGATCAGTTATTCTGGACTAGGGTAATGAAGACATATACAGTAAGTGAAAAGTCCCATAATTGGACAACAAAATGTGAATGACATAGGTGGAAATTCACATCTCTCAACCACTGAAATAACCCTGTAAAAAAACGAAAGTGAAAGTTTAGAATTAGACGTGCAGTGTCCTGGAGTTGTTTAATGATTGTCAAGCAATGCTCTTACACTAGGGCAAGATAATACTTACATAATACCATAAAACCATAGTACTATTGTTCATTGGAACATTATTTTCATTGTGGCCTAGTAGCTCCTTCTGAATGGAATGCAATACAGCCTAAATGTCATGGTTGAAATGGTTTGCTGCATATGTAGTACTGTCATGGTAGAATGGTTAGTTAAGACTGACAAGAGGTCAATGCATGTTTGAACTTGTTTACATCCCTCTCTCTGTCTCTCTCTCTCTACGTCTTTTGCAGTCTTTCTCCCCAGTACTCCTTTTTATTCATTTATTCAACCAGATATGCCAAAACATTATTTACCCTGTGGACAACAAGTTGTAGCGACAAGCTACGGGATATTATTCACAGCCAGACAATTATTATTTGTGCGGTGGAAATCTTTGCCACTACAACTTATTATGCAGATCACCTTTTTCCTCAGTTGGTAGTGACATTGCATAAAGTGAAATGTAGCATGAAAATATAATTAATATGCAAATCAGTCATGACAATGTCTGACATTAGACTCATGCAGTATCGTCTCTGTCACATACCATTATGTGGTTTGTTGCAATTCAAATTCCCAGTTGGGATACTACTGTGACTGTGCGCCTCAAATATTCAAAGGGAATAGTATAAACATCACCAGGCTACAAAAACCTGCAGAGTTTAAATTGTACATAAATATGTGATAACCATGAAAATGGACACCATGCACTTTCCACCAGGCACTGATTAGTTTTGTCAACATTGTCCAAAATAATCCTTCCTCTGAATGTATTACATTAGGTTACAGTTTTCAGCTGATTTTAATATAATAATCATGAAGTACAGTGTTCTAGCTTCAGTGTCACTACAAGTTTAAACCAAAAGGCACCAATATGAGTGAATAAAAATGAGTGAATAAATGTTGTACCAATATGAGTGAATAAATGTTGTAGGACAGTTCCCTTATTAAAAATATTCTCTACTTAAATAGATAGATTGGTCCACATTTTAAAACATATTTTATTTTATTTTTTCATATATTCATATTATATTGTGAGCAGGAGATTGACAATACAAGACCTGACCCTTCACTGAATCTGCCATTACTCTTCTGAAATTTCCTCATACAGCTTTCATGAGTTTTCTTTGTTTGGACGGCGCTGCTCATTGCCAACTGGGTATGCCTCCTTTCTTGAGCAGTTATCAGATGAGGTCATCAAACTGGCTAGTACTAGAGATACCAGCATATTCAGAGTTATTCAGATAAAACTGCTTTTGACTACTATGCCCCAAAATCGTGGAATGCCTTGTAGAGTAACCTTAATTTAGATGTCTTCTTGCTTTGGTGCCTTTAAATGTTTGATGCAACCTTTTTGTTGGTAACTGTCATTGCTTTTTGCTTTTATTTTAATATTCTAGTAATATAGGGATCAGCTGTAAAACAGATCTGTGTCCCAATTTGACTTCACTGTATATAGTTGAGAAAAGAAAATCGGTAGCATTTTTTGTGTGAAGAACTGCCTCTGGAGGCCTTCGGGATTTGCTCTTGTCTCACAAACACAGCTCTAGCTCAGCCTCATCCTCAAACAAATGGTTGGCATCAGCCGATGCAAATGACAAATCCAATGATGCAAGCCCAATGTGTGTAACTTAAACTCAAGCTGTTCCGAAGCACTGAATCTCCCCAGTATTAAATGCTCAAACTTAATTCATTCAGAAGTTACAAAACATGCAATCGTATTTTGATTTCTCTAAATCAGGTTAGGAGTTTCATCTTTTAGGTGCAATTGTTAGTGAGTTGATAACTTATAGTGTTCCTAACTTAGATCTCCAATTAATTTAGGGTAAAAAATAAAGTTGTTCCTGTTTAGGTTTTTAGGGGTTGAAAATACTGTTCTGTTAGTGCCTTGGGGGTTCAAGAAACATGAAACAAACTTGAGTTTTATGAAAAAATCTTTACATAAAGGCTCAGACATAACCAAAACTAGAGGAAGATGGGCAGTTGTTGTGTATGTCTATATGTATTTCCCCATAACAGAAACCTCGCTCTGGTGAGTCACTGATCTCTCTTCATTTCAGTAGGGCTCTAGCTCTATGCAGCACTCCAGTTCAACAAAGCAAAAGGCTGTGTTGTTGCTATAGTAACATCTGCAAAGAATAAAAGTCAGATGGAGATACAGAGAATATCACTGCAAGTTTCTTTTTTACCCCATGATTCTTAAATGCTAAGTGTATTAATAGAAAATTATATAACCAGCAGTCTATAACCGTGCAGAGGGCAGAAAAAGACAAGACAGGGACAAGATAATCAAAGCTCTTCACATTTGTTTTTTTTTAATCATTCTTGCTTGACTAATCTTGTGGTCATAACAATAGGATAGTATATAAATATAATCCATTGAAATAAACCCAATGCACAGATCAAAACACCCAGATACCTCTTAAGGAGAGTAGGCAGGTCATGTGTTGTGCCAAGAGTTGCAAAATAAATGTAAGCGCAATAATGGTGAAAACATTTTTAATTTGTATTGCTTGCGTGGGTCAACAAATGTCTGTTTGCTTAGCGCTAACATAAAATGTGTTTTAAAAATGCCAGCAGGTAAATCACACATTATTGGTTAAAGTCCAAAGATTTAGAAGTTCTCATTTTCACTGTGAATATTGGAAGTACACCTAAATGTGTTCAATTTGTCCTTATTTTTTATTGACTTGTTTCTTGTTTTACTATTCACTGCCATGTTGAAATATCGTTTTTATTCAGTGTTTATAGTTTTGCAATGCTATACCGTATGCCTACTTATATCATACAGCATATCATGATCAACCTAGGAAATGTTTTCTCAGCAAACTGTAAATCAGAGGAGAGAATCTATTCACAAGTAAGTATCTCTTCCATCCAGATGACCTTTAAATTGGGTCAGTTGTACACTGAAGATGAGGTTGCCATGGTCACTAAATCGAATTACGCTGCAAGTACCCATTTGCTTTGTCCTCTCCCTTTGTCTCTACTGGTGATGTCCTTAGTTGTCACCTGCCTGCACAATACAAATTCCACCTCAAAACTCCAGCAGTGATGAAGTCACATGGCTCTCCGCAGGAAACCTTTTATTAAATAAGCAAACTCAGAGATTCCTAGGCACAGCAGTCACGCAAGTTGGGACAGCAAGTTTTCTGTATTAGTTTAGCAGTCATAGAAGATGATTTGCAACACAGCAGAAGACAAAATGATCCCAGTTAGAATTGTTATAAGTGATAATGTTTACCACCAAAAAATAAGAAATTGTGAGTGTAGTGTCTTCACCATGTCATAAACATAGCAGAGAACCTTGAATTGGGATGAAACTAAGAATAGATAGCACTTACTGTAAAATCTAAAAATACAATCCTTACAAAATAGAACATAAAAACAGTGAGCTTCAAAAATCGGCTAAAATTGTAAGTCCTTTGTAAAACCAATACCCCCCTCTGCGGAGAGATATCTGTTGAGTAGCGGTAGACCCTGTGAGTGTATGGCAGCTCTGCAGGAAGAGAGGGGAATGATGAGAACACAGGGTCCAGTGTAATTACCCAAACTCTACTATGGGATATCTGTTACACTGATAAGCCCTCTGTTCATCTATCTCTCTTAAAAATCAGTTGGCCTTCAGAAAGTTGGCTTGAGGGCTTGGCATTGCCTGAACTGGTCCTGCCCAGCCCTTTGTGCCTGCGCATGTGTGTGTGTGTGTGTGTGTGTGTGTGCATGTGTATTTGTGTCTGTGATAGATGTGGCAGTAATTCCACCCCCTGGACAGGCTTTGCAGGCATTTTACTAAGCTTTGAGAAAGCCCTCAATCACAGTGAGCAGAAACTGACCACTCATTCCCATTTCATCTCCTAGTCATTCATCCATTCTTTCTGTCTCTATTTAATGTTTCCACAGCTGTGTAATCTGAAGGCTGATTTCAAGGTCATATCTGCAGGGACCTCAAGATTTATCATATTGCCTGTGAGAAAATAGCAAATATTGAGATTGAGAATCAATTTAGATTAAGAATCTCGAGAGCTCACCCTTATTATTATATTTATTTTAGGTATTCAGACAATGCCGTTAGGTTCAGAAGATTATCAACACAGGCAATATATAAGTGATTTGGAAACAATATAAGTACTCCAAGGCATTTTTCCAACAGCAAAATGTAGGAATTGAGTCAAGCAAAATGAAATAATGTTTCTGGGCCGTCTAAGCTCCAGCTACATTTCAATTACACTGCATACTGAAGTAAAAATCACTGCCAAGGAGTTCCAGTGACAAGGAATCCAAAGATGGTCACACCAGAACGTTGTTCCCTAAACTGTTACAAAATGACCTAAACTACTCCTTTTCCTCACTCCTCTCACATGGGATAGGTACTCGGAATTCATAATGCATATTTTGTGTGGAGATGTCCAGTGATAAGCCTTGTCCGAGGTCTCCACCACCCCAAAACTTATTCTGTTTGGATTTTTATTGAATGAAATAAAAAAAAGACACACCTTGTTTTTCTTGTAATTATTCTTGCATTGTTCATTCTACTTGAGCTTTGTGGTTGCCATGGCACTGTGAGATAGCCTAGGCAGAGAGCATGTAAATAGTTGGTTGTTTTACATATTTATTACTACAATTTTGATCATCTTTGTGTTTATAATTAATGTCTGAACTGAACTAAAGCATCTGTTAGTTTTGACACACGGAGATCCTAATGGTAAATTATTCTGGAAGGCTTGCAACATTTTGATTTTATGATGTGTCAGTAGGTCATACAGAACCAGTAGGTTTCTCCAATTTCAGTTGTTTTTGATCCAGGCAACTTCCAGAAGAGGAAATGGGTAAGGGATAAGGAGCTCTGAACATTTCTATCTATATTATGATCCTGCCTACTTGTACCATGAACACTCGCACTGCTAATACTGCCTTTCTGAACTACATATGACAAATGTAAAAGACAATCAAGTCAAGACCTATCACTGACAGAACTCTACATTTGTTTTGAAAGTGCTTTGAGATTCACTTTGTAATAAAAAATAAATGTTATTATTATAGCTTGAAAGATTTGAACTAAAAATCTGTGCCATAATCAATTGGTAAAATGGAATACGAAACAGCTCTCAAAAGCACCTCAGATGGACAATCAATACGAAGAAAGTTCACCAGTCTCCGAAAGATGCAGTCAGTCTAGTTTCTTTAGAACGATGGTAACAATTACATTGATTCCACTTACTCTTGACACATCTTCTCAAAAGTGATGAATTGCAATAGTGGGTGGAAAAAACATCTCAAACATCGCTTCAAACTTATAACAAAATGTGTTCATTTCAAGTTGTTCACTGATAATTCCTATATTTTTTGAGTGCTTTTAAATCATGAATAGGATATATTTATTTTTTGTATGGATTAAAATCCCATAAGATTTTAAGGTGAGAGAACTGACCTACACTGCTTGTCTCTCTCTCCCTTTACCTCTCATTCTTGCTCTTTTCTCGTCTTTTTCTCCCTCAAACACACCCATACACCCTCACAAACACGAACATTGCCACAGACATGTACACATGCATGCTCAAACACACTCACACAGACACAAAGCCACACATCCTTGCTCACTCTCTTTCATCCAATAGATTCCATAACGACACTAACACCTGAAAGACAGTGTAACGGATTCAGACAGAGGCAATCTTTTTTTTTCATTTAAAGCAGATTACTACAGGTTTCAGGACTACAGGCTTCAATGTACGTTGTGCATAAGTATGACACACAGGCTGAAGTGATTCTGGCAGTGGTGAAGTGCACAGTGAAATCATGAAAAGTGAAAGCAATGACACCTCATTGTTCATGCACAGTGGCAACACATTGGTTCAGCTCATTCACATGCAGGGGCTTATCTGCCTTTGTTGAGACAGCAGCCCACGAGGATTCTCCTGAAATACATTTACCAAGCCTGTGTGAAGGCAGTGATCAACAATTTAGAGGCCATCGATTTTAGGGCTGCAGGGATTGGTTAACTCATATGTTAGGAGTCTTCCGTGGTGGGCAAGCCCAATAAACTAAATAGAGGCGGCATAGATCATGAGCATCTCCAGCTAGTGAGCCAGATGGGGAAAAAAGGAGCATCAATTATCTACTGGGTGGCATTTTAAGCAAGCTTTGTAAGCCAATGCTCTATAAACTATTAAGTCGTGAATATCTACCTTCTGCTTTTCAAACCAATCTGTGATATGCCTTTCTCAGCCTAGAGCTAATTCAACCTGTATGTCTTTGGTTCTCTGTTATGATTCTCTTGCTCTCAGCAATGCCTGTGTGAAGGAGGGTTGCTATGCAACAGCCATATAAAAACAGAGATCATGCAGTAATGCTACCTGGCAATCTGATTTAATCAGCACACCCACTAAGCCATAAATCATCATCAGCCACGAATTACAACAATTTAAGACAGCCCTTCTCTAACCTACCTGAGAGACAATTTGAAGTAAGCTCGCTGGCTATGCACAAAGACCTTGGCCTTAGCTGCACACACTCAGGAAAAGTGTGAATAAAAAAAAAACACTGAGGGTTGGCTTCGAAGACAGGTTAATCCTAGTTTAGGACAAAAGAATCAAGTATAGTGGAGATGACAGAGCTGGACTCGGCTTAATCTGCGTCCGGTAAACCAGCTCTTTGTGTTCGTTTTAACCAGATCTTAGATGCTGGAATGAATACACAATGTGCTTGGAGGTCGTGTAGAACACAGCACTATAGCAACTACATTTATCTCTCTACCCTGACCTGCTAATTCACCAACCTGACTACCATCCCCTGTCTCCTCGTTGTGTAACATTGATCATTCCTGATTTTTAGGTAAGGGACCGTACATCTTATCTGAATCCCCCAGCTGTGTCCCCATCGCTGGGTGGATCATCTGTCGACGGGAATTTAGTTGGGGGTGTTTAAAATGAGATTTAACATTGATCATTTCCCTGGGCTGAAAGAGTTTGTGTCAGCGCTTGGCAAGGGCAATCCCTCACTGGGCATCTGCCTGTCCCGGCTCAATAGCCCATCAGTCAAGCCTGCCACAGCAGCTAGGTGACAGAGAGATGGCCAGCTGGGAGAGGAGAGACACAGATAAAATCTAACTGAAGAGGAAACCACAAATACACTGAGAAATAAAACACAAGAGAAGCCTCTGGACAAGCGAGGAGAATGTCAATGCTGTGAAAACATTCCCTTTGGAACTTTCAGGTGAATCCGCAGGAAGAATTCTGACAGGTGTCTATGGTCAATGGAAAAGTGAAAGGGAGAGAGGATGGAGATAAAGGATGTGATGTGTCTATTCTAGAAGGCCTCAGCCCTCAGCCAAGACATACATCCTAGTGTAGGTAAAGCTTGTCTTAAGTCTGATCCAGGTGATATTCTTAAATGTCATACGGCCTCTCCAGACAGATCTCTTTGCTTTCTACAGTACTCTTAAGGTCATCATAATAATTTGTTTTAAATAGGATGCTTTTATTTAAGCCTGTGGATTGATCGTGTGATTGTGTTTGATTACAGACTAAAGACAGTGACTCTAAGAATTCTGTAGATTCATAAGGGACCCTTGGAGTTCTTTAAAGAAACATTTGTACCTTTGGTTATGGTCTATTCACCATAGCACATCTTTTTAAATTACCAAGACCTTTTGCAAGATTTTTGGCTACAATAAAACATTTATGATTTAAACATTAATTGACATCACCTTTCAAGGTAACCTGTAATCCTTCCGCAGTTAATACCCTGCACCGTGAAATGCCATTCCTGTTTACCCCACACCGATCACACAATGGCATTTCACAGAGGGCTAAAAAATATATGAAAGACACACCTCCAAAAAGCCACATATCCAATCACATATTAACTTACTATAGAAATAGGTCATAATGTAACTCGTACCATTATACAAAGGTTCTGGTTTTGACCTTCGTGGTTCCTTGAAGAACAATTTCAGTGGTTTCTCGAAAAAATATGTAATTGAAATGGAAAGATTCTTTCAGGCTCCTTTACTTCTAAGGGTGTATAATAATAAAAGCAATGACCTTTGCCTGAAAGATATATTAATATTGATAAGTTCGGGACACCAGCAGAACAAAGCTTGAATTTATCGCTTCCCATCAAACATAATATGAAATAACGATAATGGGAAATTCTTCCAGGTTCCACATTATTACTGCTTTGTCTGTACTCCCCTCTCACTCTGCTGTAGAGAAGACCGGGGGAAATAATAACCACTTTTTTCTTTTACTCTGTCGATACCACTCGAACTAGGACAGTTTTTTTTATGTATGAAAAAGGTACACTTCATTTCTAATCCTTAAGATCCTTTACTTTAACAGTTGAAACTGCTAAGAGCATGTAGCAGAATACAAATGTCTGAAAGAATGTCAAGTATGAGAAATGGATAGTATAAAACATGTAAGAATTTAACTGCAGATCTCTTCAAAATCATATTAGAGAAATGGCTGCAGAGGTCTTTTTGTACATCACAGAGAAATGTTTTATGTTAATGTTTGATTACATTTTGTGCTATTTTGAGAATATATACATAACATCCATACATGCCTAATAATCGTATTGAAATGTATATGTTATATACATAACATAACATAACATAACATAACATATACATTTCAATACATCCATACATGCCTAATAATTTCAAACACTTGTCCATGTGACTAGTTTGTTTAATGCCGGACAGTATTTGTCAAGCTGAATCTATCATGTGATGGAGTGACAGTATTACATTCTGCTATGAATAGTCGACCCCAACCATTTGAGCAACAGATGGGTCAATAACATTTCTGGAAGTCTGGGGAACATGCAGGTCATCACAGTTTTTGGAGTAATTTGTATCTGTTTTGCAGTGTGTTTCTGTTCACAATACCAGTGAAGGTTAACTTTTCTTATTATGACTTTCTGTAAGCAGTAACAGTTAACAATAATTTATTTCCTAATACTAAAATCAAATTGAAAAATCAAATTGTTTTTTAAAACAATTACATTAATAACAATTCACAAATCTATTATAAAGAAGGGTAAAGGATTCCTTTTTAAAGTGAATAGGTAGGACATTTCTCCATAATATTAATTATTACTTTGTGGCATTTTGTTGAAGTACAATTTGTGCATGTGTGTGTGTGTGTGTGTGTGTGCCTTTGGCTCTTACAACATCTGTGAGATAGATTTTTCCATCCGTTGCTATGGAACAAGCATAATATCAGCTCTTTTAGCCTAAAGCAGCTTATTGGCCTTGTCTTGAGAGATGTGTCTCTACCTGCCAGAGTGTTGACACAGATCTCAACCAGCAGAATGATTCCATGCCTTAGTTCTACTGAACCCAAGAGCTTTGTTCCAATCACTTGTGGGAATATATAGATTTTCTTAGCAAACAATTTGCAGGTGTTAATGTTTGGAAAAGCCTTTTAGGTTAATGCATGATCATTTAATGGCTAATTGCAGCTAATTCATTTAGATCTTACTGATAAGGCTATATATTGCCAGAGTGTGTGATCATTAATCATCAGGATCAATAGATTGACTAGAAAGCTAAACAACTAAAAAACATTTCACCAAGGTACAATGTCCATTGAAACAGCATGTGTTATTGAACTCAATCATGATTCCACTTTCACCTTTTATATGGAATAGAATTTTTATCTATTTCATACATTTTGACTCAATCAATGTAACTTATCCAGATAATCACATCATAAGGCTTTTGTGATAGCATGATAACCTCATGTGAACACACTTAGGAAAGTAACACACGGACATATCTGTTGTTCTGTCAGTACCAGCGTCCTGGTAGTTTCGTACTCACAAACTCTCCATGTAGGGTAACAAGGTCACTTTTAGCTGACCGCTTGCTCATTACTATGGTAAAATGTACATGAAAGACAGATGGAAAACTGACATACCAAGGTTACATTTTGACAAAACGTTGAGTTGACACAAAAGTAAGCAGGCGCACACAAACACACAAACGCAGAGACCCACACACACTATCCATCTTCATACGTTCCCAACCAGCGGTGTACCTATGGATCCATGTCAACAGCGTACACGTAGAAGTGGCAAACGATTACATTACATTCCACGACAGTATCAGGGATGATTGATGACCTCAGCATGTGACCAAGACCTTCAAAATGCTGGGTAAAAGCCAACAAGCCATCCATCTACAGTTACACATTCCGAAAGCCTCCCACTAAGTTGCCAGATATGCTTAGCTTTGTGAGTAATTTCGTGTGGTTCTTCTAAATAATAATTGCAATAATTTGATTCATACATTTGTCTGTAACATTTTAGGTCGGAGTGGACAATATGAAAATTATTTAGTGATTTTACACAACGTTTAATTGAATAATGATGCTGACTTAATCTGATTTACCAAACGCGATACAGAGATATATAAAGATCACAGAAAGCATGCCATACTTTGACTTCCATCTCATGGAGGGACAAGCGAAGAGACAGTCCTCCTCTGCAAGCGAGCTTTCTACCACACATAGTTAAGAAGGTGCCACACCTGTGATTTCTGTTATAGTTAAAGTTCTTCACCTTGTCTATTTATCGTTGACCAGTTTTATGTTGTACTTTTGGAGACATCCTGCCCCTGACTCATTATTCTTTCCATCTTCCTGCTTAAGAGCAACCAACATAACACATGGTCCGCTCACACAAGACAGCAGTGAAGAAGGTGTAAAAACAGGCATTATGTTAAAAAAAATTGGAATAAGAAAAAGCTACTGACTACAAAAGAGATCTTAAAAATGAGTTGTATATTTATACTGAACAATTTTATAATGTTTATGAATGGGATTTGAAATTCTATAAAAAAGATTTAAAGAGTAAATTAATAAAATATGTGAAAGATGATTCAGAAGCATATTTCTTGACCAATAGTATGTTTGCGTTACTTGAGATGTTGTTGAAATAGAGATGTGATGTATATTGGCCATTTACACTATTCGGTTAAATATTAGAAAATTCTGTAATGTGTTCCTCTTACGACAAACCATGTAAGGTAGTATAACAGCAACAACCTCATGGGTAAAACTCATGGTGTTTGTTGGATGAGTAGTAGGACTCAACAACAAAGGGCAAAACCAATTAATCATGGAAGAAAATCTGGAGCAAAATGGAAACCGGCAACACTGAGAGCTCAAAGGGGAATTTATATATAATCATTCATCTAGCCTCCAGGCAACTAACTGTAATGAAGAGAAACTCCATTCTCAAGGTAAATAAGTTATTAAGAGCATGGAAGAATCAACAAGCCGGATAACACGTCGGAATATGACACACAAAAGTCAAAATACTCTATGGAGCAAACATTAGTTACTCTCCCTTTAAACCGAATAAATAATATTCTCAGGTAAAGAATATAAGAACATCTAAGTGATGTAAATGAGTGCAAATAAAGTAGTGTTTTTCTAATTTACATAACATCTGAAATGTCATTTTTCTCCTTACTCTTTTGTGTGTGGCACTTTAATTTTCCTTGCTAGTAACTAATTTAACTTTATATTTTCTCTTCTGTTTGGTATCAGGGCATTCAGCGTGAAATTAAAGGGAATGCATTGTGAGTCCAAAATAAATGTGCTACACTGATGAGGTTGGAGTTTGTCCAAACCAATGAGACAAAATGCTTTTACTCTTATTTCCCTCATAGGGAAATTATCTGCTGCTTATTATTGTTAAAGATTCATGACTCATTCTCTGGTAAAAAGGGAATATGTGCCAAATGGAGCTTACTGGAGGAAATCAGACATTTGCAGTTGAGTTTTACAATTGACTAATTACACAAAATCACTTTTCATTTTCATATTTGTTTCCCACTTTTATTATTGCAGTGAAACTCAGCCTAAATTCACCAAGTAACCTTGTATTATTATCTGAATTCAACCAAGTATTCATTGTAAACACTGAATTCACACATACATATTCTCCCATCCATCTAAAGTATTACAGACATTTTCTGTTTCTGAAGAAATCTTATAACATTGTACAGTAAAACTCATATACAAATCGAATCTTTTTGCTAACTGCCATAATGCACAATAAACCACAACAACTTTGGTGATGTTTTTATTCTGACATTGATATAAATTTCCCTATAAAAGAGATGTATAGTCTTGGCACATTGCTTGTTAATCACTAGATTTCCAGATGAGCTGTCGCTGTGTCATAACCCCCGGGGAAGAAGACTAATATACAACCCCATTAGGCTCTATTTGGCTCACCTGTAAAGTAACCTTGTGATTCATAATCTCTCTATATTAAAATGGGAAAGCCAGGGAATTAAGTGAACCACATGGCACGCTACTCCATTTGTACCGACACAGCTTATAAAGCTCCTCTGTATTCTACTGTTGTAAAGTGTATTACACTATACGTACATCTGCATTAAACAGCCTGGGTTATTATATTAAGGAAGTCTAGTGAACTGCATATAAACGTGTTTAAGAATTTTCTCCCAATGGTGGACAAACTTAAAAAAAACATTAGAAGAAAATTTCCTTGCTGGAAAGAGTTAATGTAATAAAGATATATATTTTTCTCACACTTTTCTCACAGTAGCTTTACCTATTCCAGAAGCCTTTGGTGGGCAAGCGAATCACTCAGATTAGACCGGGCTAATCTCCTTTAATTCCTTATCAAATGTGGTCAGATGATCAACTAGTCCTAGAGATTTTGCTGGCTTATTCTGAGTTAGGTAAAACAGGCAGTTCAAATGTTGATAGTTAATGATAGTTGTTACTGTGAACTGTGATTGTGTGTGCATAATATCTCAGTGTTCTGTATATTTTTTATTTATGCTGTACTACAGGAATCAGCATTTTTGCAAGCGCTGTTATTCTAAAGCACTATGCATGACAGTGTGGCATCACATGAACCATGGCTTGTGCTTCTACAGAGACGTAATGCCTTTGACATGAGAAGATAAGATTTATCAAGATAGTGGTGTGAAGTTGCGGCCTAGTGGTGACCCTCCCAGCTCCCTCTGCATATACGGCACACCGCCAGGGACCAGGGTTCAATGAGCATCTTAACCCTTCACGTTTGTCTCCACACTACCTCTCTCCCTCGGATTCCTACCGTTAATAAAAGTCTTGCAAAAAACAATTACAAAGAAAAGAAATTAATCAATCCATAACAACAGAGTAAGCATTCCAAAAACAATCTTCAGTGGAGAGAAGGTTTGATAACTCAGAAAAAGTTGGAAACAGTGTTGAACATTGATAGAGATTGGTGGCGGATGAGGGGAGCTTTCTGCCTTACTACGTAAAAGTGATTTGGGAAACATAGTAAAAGAAGCTCAAGAAACAAGAAGAAGAGCGGTCTTTTGCTAGGCGTGGCTACACCTCCATCAATCTACACCTTTTAGAACGGCCACCAGCAATTCTTCTCTTATTACCTAGCCCGGCCAAGAGTGGAAACCCTTGCCTATGGGTAATTGCAATGATCAAAGTCGACACTCTCTTGGCTAATGAAACAATGCAGGGTTAGTAGACCAGCAAGCAGTATTAGAAATACCCTCACTCAATTCTTCAAGCATGCAGAGACCCTAATGAGACCCACAGAGATCAATGGCATGAGATGGAAGCAAGGCAGAGGCCATGATACCACTGCACAGCTAAATAAATGGACTGTTTGGCCAATGTGTGACACCTCTGGCATAAAACCCAATGATATAAATGAGCTATTGAAGCTGTGACCTCAGGGACAAACCCATTAACACATGACAATGGATGGGGTCATTACTATAGATTCATTATAACAGTCATCAAAATGTAATTTCTCCCACATCTCTCACTGAGGGGGAGGGAACTACTAGCATCCGTTCAATAGCTGGAATTATCACTCACATATGTGCATAATTGCAGTATAGACATCTCTTTTAAAAATGGGAAAAGCATGACAAATAATATGTTTCCAATTTATTTAACTGTTTTAAAATGAAAACCTGTGTATGTCTTTAATACAGCAAAAACAGAAAGCAAAAATAATATGTGTATGTTGAAATGCTGCTATCAAATGGGTTTGTCCTTGCTCTCCCGAGTGGTGCAGCTGTCAGCTGTGGCACTGCCATCCTGTTTCATGGCTTGGTCACAGCATATTGACTGGCTCCCAGTTATGCAAAGGGCATTGTAAATTGCACTCAAACAACTTGCACTCAAGCAACTCCTTGCAGGTCAGGTGCCTACAAACGTTTTGGGGTCATTATCCGAACACTTTCCTCAAAGCTTGTTGGTTCTGGGTGACTTCCTGGTTTTGCGAGCAGTCTGGTAAAGAGGATTGGCTCGGTTCTGAAAGACACGTGTCCTAATCTTTAACTCTCCTGAAACCAATGGGAAATTAAATACCACAACATTTTAGAGTCCAGTTCTCTGCCCTGTAGACATCAACAAGACTACACCTCCAAACTGTTAGTTGTTGAACAGATGCTCTACACTGCTTCCAGGTGTTTGTTCATCTACGTAAATCTGGAGGCAATAGATGCAAATACTGGAACTGTAAATCTTTAAATGTGTAGATCAACTGTAAGTATACATTTGCCACACATCCCATCATGTCACCCGATGTATATAAATGTTTGATAACTAAATAGAGTTTTTAATGCATTCAGTCCCTACATGTTATCTACCATGATATAAAATTGTGAGGGCGAGTGAATAAATAAAAGTGATTCTGATTCTTCAAGTACTTTTAAGTATTGTTTTTGTAACTATAATGTTAACAGGTAATGTTTAGATACAGTATGTACAGCCATAGACAAATATATTGGGATATAGTCATAGGAGTAAACCTGTTATGTATTAAGACCAAATTATGCAGTTGTATTACTGGAGGTTGAATAACTGGGTTGAAGCACAGTGTTGGACAAATAAATGGGTCTCGATGGATGTCTATTGTCCATGTAAATCCTTTCTGGCTGCACGAATGTCATAGAAAAACAATGAATGGAGCTGGGGTACATGTGTTACAACTATGCCCAATGAGTTTATCTGTTAAATGATTAGTGTACACGGGTCAGAGATCACAGGAAGACACACCAGAATAACATAGTTGAAAAGTGCCGCGAATTGCTGGATAAAGATTACTTTTGGTGACTTGTGGAATACAGGCCTAAGGGTAATGCTTAACACAGCTGTACTACATCAGATTTGTACTCCTGAGAATCTTAGCTCTCAGGCATGGGGGGATAATGGCTTATAACTCCAACCATTCAAATGTTAAGAGACACGTTCGCAGGACAACAGTAGAATGCACTCACAGCTGGTGTGTTGAGATAACTGGTGGCAGATGGATCAAGACGTTAGGAGCAGTGGCCAAGGGCGGACCAACAGTCTAAGCTGCTGCCTCCAGTGCACATCTTGCCACTGTCTCTAAACAGTTAAGCATAACAATGCTTGGAAGTGTATTTATACATTTTTCAAACTTCTTCCTCTTACCCAAAGAGGCGGGTTCTGGTTACTGGTTCCGGTTACCTCTGGGGTGCTGTCACCTTGGTTAATCCCAATAGGCTAATTCTTAGGCCAGAATGGTTACAAAATCCTACGCAATTATAATGCAACTAATCCTTAGAATTGTTGACTGTAAGATTCTAAATTATATTTAGGATGTACTGTAGATCTGATGGAGTGAATAAACTGTAGTTAAATTGTTTGCATTATGTCAACAATGTTTCCTCGTCGCACAAAGGTAAACACCAATAGAATTAACAGTGTTTATTCAGGGTGATTCATTGGTAGAAAAAGTAAAAACAAGTACGTAGATGAGACATATTTATCACTGCAACAGCCTGGCCCTGCCACTTTGTCAACTCTGGAGTGAAAACATGGTTTGAACTGAGTGCAGCCCATAAGAAAAGAATGAAAGATCTCAAGGATCTGGAGATTCAGCATGGAGGAAGATCTAAAGGTTTAAAAAACATATCAATATGTTCTCCAACCTTACAGGTTGACAATATGTGAATTAATTATAGACAAAATATATTTTAGATTTATATATATGTTGGAAAATGACAATATAGATCACTACCTGTGTGGTCATTTATTTTATATAGTCTTTTTTGCTCATTTGTATCAAACATTTTGGAGGTGGCTACAGATCTAATTCTGCATTGATTTTCAATGGAATAGAGCAGAAATAGAATTTACCTCAACTGTGGTGATGGTGGTCCTAGGCACCTGAGATATGAAGCAAACTGGGCACTTGCTCCCGCACTTTCAAAACAAGGCTGCAAACCTATGTCCTGTAAACGTTCGGAAATGCTCTACTTTTATCCATTTGAATAGGATAGCTCATCAAAATTGGGCGTGTGGCTAAAAGAAAATGTTTTGGGCTTAAAACGAATTCTTTGCAGAACCTAAGTCTGAAAGAACTGAAGTTAACTAGTAGGGAAGGGCTTTACAGCCAGCTCTTCAGAAGACTGCAGCTAGATGATTTTATATTGAAACAATGCATTTCCGATATTCATCCTCCTGAACTGCTTTTCCCACAATTTGAGATACAATTGCCTTTAAAATAGCAGAAATCCTTCATATTTTTTTCTATGTCACAGTAGAACTGTTGTCAAGACATTGTCAACACTAGAAACCATTTCTAACTTGTCTTGTTCACACAGAATGCTAAGGCAACCCACAAGTTAAAGGGGTGTCAAGACGTTTGAGGCACTCCAAGGCTGCCATCTAGTGATTATGGAAGATCATAACAAGGTACGCATCCTAAATGATCCCAAAACTCATGTCCGCCCCGGTCAATAGGCTACCAAGTGTAAGAAATGTAAAATGCAATTACCTGCTAACAACATTAGTGCAACATCATCCAATTGGGCTCCATCACACTGTACTCACTGGAAAACATAATGGTTACTTTCAATAGCTCCAAAAACAATGTTTCAAATTTGAATTTTGACTGACTTACTGACTGATCTATGAATAATAAAGTAGTTACTGTATATTATATGGCAATTTTTAGGTTAGTCAGTTTTGATTCACTTTTAAGTTGCCTGCATTATCCAGTGCACCCAGTAGCTCTAGAAGGAATACTGTCAAATTCACATGTAAATGATTTAAAGAAAATTGGATTGATCTTTTCTAAATATTTACAAGTCTTGCAGAAATGATTTGTAAAGAAAATAATGTAATCCAAAGAAAATAATGTAATAGCGCATTTTAATATTACCTTATCAAAAACACAGAAATACAAGAGAAGTCGATACAAACACTCACATTACTTGGGAAATTGACAGGAATCAGGCATTATGCCTTTTGCAAAAATAGACTTTGTGGAAGCTTATGTTCACTGTTTGGCTACCATTTGTATGGGTGGTCTGTCCTGACTGCAGCAGGTACTCCCTAGGAGGAGCAGGGATGTCAAGGAATGGTTAGATTCCATTAATGTAGCATCTAGGATCTAGAGATATAAATTCCTGAATTCCTTCAGCTAAACCATATTTACTGTGTTTGTTATATTATATTGTTACATTTTACTAAGACAGGTATTATATAACCAGTGTGATCTTATCAGTGAGTGGAAGAACACACCTGGAGAAGTACCAAGACAAAATTGTTAAAATAATTCTTCAAACCAAGAACATGTCCATTGTCATTCAAACAAATAACATTTAAAACAAGAAATTAGAAAGTATTTGGTCACAACCCACAAGTATGTTTTTTTTATTTCACAGCGTGTAGGATCAGGTGATAAAATGTCAAATCTACACAAAGCACACAAAATTAGCACAGCAACGATTAAAAGGGGGGAAAAAATTATGGGAGCCTACTGGATCAGCCTACTGTCTATATTAAAACATATTTTTTGCGAACTGAAAAAGAAGATTTTGTAACTTGTGTATTCTCCACGAAAAGCCTTTGTGTCTTTGGTTTGAGCATTGACATGTCCTTTCAGAACCATGGGGACTTAGGACTTGTTGGTGACAGAAAATATTTTACTTCAGCCATGGTAATTTCTAAAGCATCTGAGAAACCTCTCAACACTGAACTGTTGCCAGAGAGGAGAAATGGTACCCCTGTCTTACTTTCATTACACTTCTAAGCACAGTTGAGGCTCTGAAGTCCATCTGGTGAGATCCAACCCTCTTTGTGTCCACACTTGTTTCCTACAGAAACCCATCCTTCACTATCATCATTACAATGCCAGTGTTGACTGACTCATGAAAGGAGTGTCGTACAAGGGCACAGCAGCACATTCTGATGCCTTTTATTGGACAGGTACCATCGCAGAATATTCCTGTAGTGCGACAGATATTATAGAATTAGATATTTAATGAGCAAGTTTCAGAGTAAGGTTTGAACAGCTAAGTCTTATTTTTAAATAGAATTAGCTTTTCTTACCTCCACTTTTTCCCTTGGGTGTTGGATACAAAACCTGCCACTCATCTAACGCCGAGCCAAGGTCAGGCTGTGAAATCCACCAATCAACTCACACATATGTAGTTCCTTAAACATATTGAAGGGACTGGGGAGACCAGAGCACACAACTGCAATGCTGGGAAAGAGATGCCCAAGGGCTTCACTGTACAGCCCAAAGAAAAACAAAACTAGTTCAACTTCTTTGGCTGTGATGTCCGCCTTCCCTCAGTGCTCTCCGTGGCAGGGGCCTGTGGCACACCATTGGGTGATTCTGTGTCATTATCTGTGACCAAGTCATAAAGGAGATCAGGATTAGTCATCTCTCTCTTACCTCTCCCAGGGCTACTTCGATCCCAGCCCCATCAAGGCTTAATCGCTTCCAGCTGTGTCTCGTCGGGGTTGATGAGACCGTCTGCCAGCCGTTCCCCGCGGGCCTTGTCCATGGTCCTGAACCCCCTTCTGAGCTCTTCTCTTCAGAGGCGGACTCCCTGGCAGGCAAAGCCCCACCACAATACTTTCATTTCTTTATTTGGGACGTACACATTACACACCACAAAATCATCAGAATTGCAATGCTTTTATTAAGCTGTGCGGCAGGTCCCCTCCGTCCGTCAGGCGCACGTTACTCCGGCCGACGTCTGTCGTTTATTCCCGACACCCCCTGATCAAAAGGTGTTCCCACGGCTTTGCTCTTTTCAGACCACACTCAGGATAAAGATGGTGGGGATTTGGGGGCATGGGGTTACTAGGTGTACCGAGGAGACACAACAATTGTTTTTCATAAAAGCCACTTACCTAGCCAAATGACCATGGTCTCGAAATTACATTGTGAGGATGTCACTTTTAACGTACACACCTTTCTGGTCTTCAAAAGGGATGTGGACTGTATCATGTGAAAAATACCAACTCTCCGTTGGTAATAACAATAGATGTATTCAAACTGACCATATCATCATCATCATCTTGAGACCAACATAATCGCTAAAATCATCAAAACACTTGAAGTTATCATGAAGCCATGGGTTGTGCAGCAGGACAAATCCTCCTATGGCACTGATGTGTTGCCCATGAAGATACAATGTAGACTTGGAGGTCATCAAGTCCAACAGGAACCAACATGGACAAACTGAACGTGCCTGCTCCCTGGGTGGACCTGGGCACCAGAGAGCAGGATTATCATCATTTTACAAGGATCTTGACAGCCCACCTACACAGCAAAACACAGAAAAGGTGGGAAATAAGCAGGAATATGACCAGTTGTTGTTGAAGGTCATTAACAGGTAACTATACTATAAACAGGTTACAATAGAGAAAAAAGATATTAGCAAATAACTGCTGGGTAAACAGTAAAGAGTTCACATTAATTGTTAGACTATGGCCTACCTAGGGCAGTAAATATGAGGCAGTTTGTCTGTACTACCAGATGTCGGGAGCTCAGGCCCAGTGTCCTCTGTGGTGGACATGCTTCAGCCAAAGAGCTGCTCACGGGAATAAACAATGATGGCATGATGAAGCACACAATAGTCTCTTCTTAAAACATGTATCACACTTCCACAAAACCCATTTCCAGAGATGAGAAGGGGGAACACACCACAGATAAGCGAGAGAACATGTCCATGTTGGAGCGGGAAAGACATGGTAACACTGCGTTGTAGAGACCTATTCCATAATAACATCTGGTGGCAAATATCCCACTCACCTGCATTGTCTGCTCATAAAGGCCTCTTAATTAATAACCATCCGGTCTGAACAGTTTCAGGTGCAGAATGAGGCAGTGATGCACCCTCCACTAACAGCTGCCGATTAGCTGTGATGAATAAGATTTTCCAACCTAATATTATAGGTAATAGCTAAGAGAGCAGAGAACAATAGTATGGCAGGCTCTGCGGACATGTAGGAATGCAAAGAACGTACAAGCTGTTCATCAGTTATACCGATGCTTTATCGCACAGACCTTCAATGTCTCAACTTAACTATTCCTAGCATCATTTGTTTTTTAACAACATTTTTGTAGTCTACTCAAAATGTTTTATTTTTTAATAAACTTGATACAAAGGTCATGCTTAAAACCACTTCTTGGCTTGGTACAATTTATTACCCTCACCATTAAATGTGCCAAAAAAGTTGCTTTTGTAACATCATTATAAAGCAAAGAACTGGAAAAACATGAAATTGACTGCAGAGTTAGTTTCCCGATTTCCCCTAACCACAGTGGCTGAATTGTCAAGAGTAGCCTTACTGTCCTGAAACATTAATAATCAAGCTGCTGTTATTAAAAAAATGCAAATTGAACATTTCATTAAAACGCCTCAATTATACACAACTGAATCTATCCACCAGACATCCTTTTATCATGAACACTTCTTTTTAAAGGCACTTCATGAGTCCTGCAGAATAGAGTAGTGACATGGTTCATGATCAAATAAACATCTCACATTAAAAAAATCAAAGTTCAGCTGCCATTTCAAGATTAACTGAAAGCAAAGACAGAACAGTATACATCAAATAACTACTCCTACCACAAATGTGCCTTGTAATTAGCTTATGGAAAGGCTTGGACTTTTCTTAAAAAGGCTTGGATAGGACTCCATCCACAGGTCAGCAAAATACATTTATCTTGGGAATATATATATATTGGATAAGCATGAGTAACCAAAGAGCAGAAAAAGAAAAAAAATAACTGCAAAAATAAAACAAAAAAATGAACACCTTGTCCATTTACAAATTACATTAAGTATTGCATAATTTGAGCGGGGCCTGAACATTAAACAGCCTTTATACCTTGATCCAAGACTTCCCTTCCAAGTTATTTCTGTACCAAACTAAATGTATTAATCACACCCTATCAAATAAATATAAAACATTTCTTAGACATATAAACACACTATCCATAAGGAATGCAAACAATTGTTAAAATGTGGGCACAAAGGAGCTTTTAAATTAGAACAGTGTTGTGATCTAGTAAAGAGATGCATAAACTTTAAGACATTCAGGAAAACTCAGACACAAATTATTGGCAAAACTTGAAGGAACCATGATAAACAATATGGACAGGTTTTAAGAGGTAAATTCTTAGATTGGTAACTAGACCACCAAATGGATGTCAACCCCCCCCCCCCACCACATTGGAAATGTAATTTATAAAACAGGTAGGTTGCTTACTAACCTACATATGCTATATAGTGTCAACATCATTGGCCAACATACAGTACGACTTCTTAAAATCCACTTGAAACCTTACAATTCCTGTAAAGGTCTGACTGTTCCTGACACCTGAGACCATGGCTAAAATGCCTAATATAAAGTCCGTATTAGCTTTAAGTGCTAATATTCCAGCTGGTAATCACAAATCCACATCCCAAAAACACACCTGCACAAACCACTTGAAAAAAAAAAATCAATCTCCATACAAAAAACATTGCATATAAATAAATTAAATAGCTGTCTAAAGCTACTCTCTTTTACTAAATTATTTAAGTGCTAGTATTGTCTGCTGTACAATTCTCAACCCCAACCTCAGAACTCCAGTGGGGTCAGGTCCCCAAAGTCACAGTCAAATAATTCACTGATGCCTTCATGCTCTTCCAGACCAAAGTGGTAGTCATGGCTTTGTGGAGGGGACAGGTTAATGAAGCTGTCCAGTGGGTTTCCAGAACACTCCCCACCGAGGAAGTCAGAGGACGACAGAGGTGAAAGTTCAAAGTCCGGCAGCACTCCGAGGTTGGGGAATGGGTCACCATCCAGGAATGCTTCTGAGAGACAAAAGGATACACTGAACTGAACTGAAATAAATACCCTTTGAGTAGGAGATAGGAGAATGGATTTCATGGCCAAAACACAGATATTTCTGAACTGCACACTGTGACTGCGATAGTACTGAGAGTAGCTCACCCGCCTCACGGCATAATGGAAGGGAGGAGGAGTCCTGTTGGGAAGCAGCTGTTGATGACGGCATTTCCTGTGTGGAACTGCACTGTGGCAATTCTGCAGGCTGGGGTGTTGGCTGATCTGTCGATTTGGAGGGGCTGATGCCAGTCTCTGGGCTACAGACACCAGAACTGTTCTCTGGACACAGGAACACGTCGATGGGACCCTGAGTGCTCTTAAGGGAGACCTGATAACCCTGCCGGAAACACAACAAAGAAATCATTTGTTTAAACAGGACACAAATCAAGTCACAATTTAACAGTAAACTACATTAGTGGGGAATACAGTATTTAGTGAAGAAAAGTAATGAGCAAGTGTCCATTGTTCTATTAATCGCTGACATACCTCACTGGGCTCTGAAACTTGCATCTGGGTCTCTGCGGGGGCTCTGATTACCATCACAAGCTGGTCAGGAGAGTCAAAGGACTTCCGCAGATCCTGGCACATGACATAACCAAGCTTGACATGATGTTAAAGAAAAAAATTCTGCTGTTACATACATAGAACAAATACAAAAAGCAAACAGTGAAACAGAGACAAGCAGGACCCAAAGGATATTTCTTGTTCTGAGTATCCTCAGTTAGGAGTTTGAGCTGGAGGTTACACTTCGTTATGAGCTCATCTAGTTTTTCTTCGGCCTCCGTCAACTCGGAGACCTCTTTCTGTAGGTCCTGGTAAAAAGAAACTGACGCACCATCAATGCGGTTCCCCCTGTGACAAATAGAATGACCTTATAGTCAGGACTGGTGGGAAAAAATGTGTCTAATATCCCTTCCCGTAAAACCACTGATGTTAAAGTACTGACACAATGCTGTATGGTAAGTGTAAGACCTCTCACTTACAGCCACTGAATGTTGTTCTTTGATTTCTTGGAGATGAGCTGGATACCCTCCAGGACATTGGTGATGTCATAGATGCGTCTTTTCTGCACTTCGAGAACCTGCGAGGCCCAGTTCAGGTCGACCACCCCGTCAGGAGACTGGGCTAGCAGGTCCAAGAAACGCTTGGTAGTCAGGTTAAGAGAAGTGTCATAGCGGGACTTCTCTGACGAAGGCTTTGGAACTGAGAAAGAAAATTATTTTATGTATCGCCTTCAACCAAAATGATCAAAGTTACAAGTGAATAATCATGTTATTTGAACAGCTCTAGTTTAACGGTGAATAACCATGTTATTTGAACAGCTCTAGTTTCACTGTGAATAATCATGTTATTTGAACAGCTCTAGTTTCACTGTGAATAATCATTTATCTGAACAGCTCTAGTTTAACGGTGAGTAAAACCTCTGGGTGGCGCTGGTGTGGATGTTGGTGCCCTCCCAAGAGAAGGTGGACGGGAAGTACTAACATACTGGTGATCACTGTCCAAGTCCAGCTTCCTCTTCACCTGAAACACAGTGTGTGTGTGTGTGTATCGGGCAGAGGTAAAATGTTAGTACAAACAGAGAGAATTCTCCTCACAAACTTTCTTTGTACACCCCATCACACACATTCAACTCATAGCAAGCACCCAGAGAGAAAATTAAATACCGGAGGTCGTCCCAGCGTCGGCCGTCGCTGATCAAGGACCACATCTGGGCCTTGGGGGGTGACAAACCGGAGAGTCTCACCAATGTTACTGGTGACACCGGAGTTGAAGCCCACATTGCTGGGGGTAGAGATTATCACTATCTGGCCCTCTGATAGGTCAATACTCCCAGCATTTAAAATAGTTTCAAAGTCTGCCAATAGATCCTCAGACGTCTGACCTGATATGAGAGTCTCTGACATCGCACACACAAATGGGGTGCTACAGTCCCCTAGACAGTGTTTGCGGGGCAGTATTCAAGTCTTTGTATGGTACTATCAATACCTTCTGATATGCGGCATCTCTTATGTATGTGAATTATAATGCAAACGTACTGGAAGAGTTGGCTTACAAATACTGAGGTTAAGCATGCTAATATCAACATTAGATTGCTGACTATAAGCTTCAAAAACATAAGCTAACTGAATAAAAAATGTATGACCAAATATAAGTATACCCTAATAATTGGCCAACAATAAAATAACGTTACGGTAAAAACGGTGGTTGATATTTCTGGGCGTAACAGACGATAGCTGATTACAGGATAACTAGCTAGACATAATAATACTGATCTGATATTAATCGTTTACAATAGTGCCATAACCGTGTAATAACGCAAAAGTTAGCTAACGTTAGCGTGCTCATTTGCTGCCAACCCTTCATAGGTTACGTTAATCTTTTGTTTTCATCTTTCCAATGACTGTGCGGCAAGGCCGGACCATATCTAGAAAGTAATTTCCCTGTTACTATTTAGCTAGCTTACGTTAGTTTACTTCAAAATAAGGTTAGTTTGAAACAGTTCATAACGTTAAACATACTTCATAATTTGTTCACCGTGTGTTGTTAGCAAGTTGAGTTAATTGAATATTGCCTCCAATGAGCTACAATGTTTGCTAGTTAGCTAAATAGCTAGTACTGCTAGCAAAGAATGAGTTGTTTTCGTTTAGGATAAATAGGATTGGTTACTTGAAAGCAAACCCCAAGAGGCTACAGCGTAGCTACAAAATATCATAACGTTAGTAATAAGTCAGCGTGCTAAACAATTTGCACTCCAACAAAAAGTTGCAGAACCCCAACTTCTAGTTTACATTAGAAAAAATACTTTGATTCACATTACCCATGCATCCTTTCAAATAGCATAGTTAATTAGGTAAAGTTAGCATGCTAGCTATTCATCTATCCAACGTTAGCTAGCTAACAGTACTACAGTAACTAGCTAGAGAGCAAACCCAGTTCTTCAACCCCTCGTTTTGGTCAGCACACCCAGGAAGCAATCCGACAAAACAGAAATAATAGCAAATATTCCACACATAAAATCAACATAGTCTGTACACGAATCCGAAAAGTCCATTCAGTAAACACATTGTCTGAAGTCCGTCTAGAAAAGTTAAAACAAGAGACCCCAATTCAACTGTATTATTGTTGTTATTGTCCCAGCTGATCAGAACAAGGCTTGAGGTTTACGCGCCAAATATTTTGCCGCGAAACTAGCACGTGCGTGAATATCAGTATTTTAATTGGTTGAGCGAATTCACCCCTCAAATGTCAGTATTTTCCAGACCTGTTATTGGCTCCAATCAGTGTCACTTTCTGTGATACCATGGATGCGTTCAGTAGCTTAAACGTTAACTACGTTAGAGAACTATTCATACTGAAAGACACGTTTCCTCAAAACGTTGAAGACCCCACTTTTCGTTTTTATAACTTGGGAACATTATTTGGCTAATTGATGAGAAAATGTATATTCAAACGTGAATGTACATTTAGATTATAAGCATTGGTATACCAATTCATCCAGTGCATTCATTTTCAGATTGATGGGACTAACACACAACCCAGTAATTGTACGTATACCGTACTCAATGAATTAGCAATCTGGTAAGTGTAATATATATATAAAATAGTAATCAGTTTTCGTTTAGTAATAATAATTATCTATTCGTTCGTTTCACAACTAAACGTTTTTAGTTCGTTTTGTTCGTTGGGATGAATACATCCCCAACTGTTGCGCAGAGGATCCGCCCACCAAGCGTTTTCCGACATGCAGCAGTCTTCTTAATCGAGCGCCTACACACAGAAGGACTACAAGATGGCGCAGGCTATATTTGAAGTTCTGGAAGGTATCGATAGATAGATCATATTCACCCTTTTATATTAGCGGCATAGTAATGAATATGTTGTAGGACAACGTTTTCTCGAAAGTTTTGGGTTATCTAGGGCGTGCAATTATGTAAATGTGACATGATAAAGCCCAGTGTACAGTAATCATAATGCCAGATTAGTAGCAAATTTAGCTACATCATTTCATTATGTGAATTTTGATAATCTTGCATAGGTTCTTTAAACTTGTTTGTTACAGCATTTGTATTAGCATTGAATGTAATTGTCCTTTGCTTGGTTATTCTTTGAAAAATTGTAGTTTTTAGCTTAAGCTAACTAACTAGCTAGCTACCGCAACTGAGAAAATGGCTTGTCGGAAAAAGCGGTGGCGCATCAATCCTGTCACGCAATGTGTTTGTTTCTGTCGCACTTAAAACCATCCTTTTCTCTGGTCTAACTTCTAGATCTGTTCTTGTCTTCCAGGGATGGACAACCAGACAGTCCTGGCTGTCCAGTCTCTGTTAGATGGCCAGGGAGGTGTTTCTGACCCAAACAACCAGAACGTCTCAGGCTCATCCACCATTCAGTCAATGGGTGTGTGCTTCTCTCCACTTTACCTTTATCCTCTTCATCTGATTGCAACTCTTGATGTGTTGATTAAAGAAGACTAAGTACTATAGTAGCTCAAATCAAGGGTGTATTCTGTATCTCCAATGGCTTGAAACACAGATGTACTGAAAATCCTGACTTATTTTTTTATTTTTATTTTTTTTATTTTTTTACAGACGATGAAGATGTCTTTCTTTGTGGAAAGTGCAAGAAACAGTTTAATTCATTACCGGCATTTATGACCCACAAGAGAGAGCAGTGCCAGTCCAATGCGCCGTCCTTGTCTACAGTATCACTTGCATCTAGTAACGCCTACACCCCTGTGCCCTCCATTAGCTCTGTACCACACACGCCCGCCAACAGACAGGTTGGTACTGTACCACTGCCCCATTACGTAGGGTTTTAATTGGTAGCTGTTTGTCATTACTTAATCTCTTCCCACAGCACCATGAATCTGGAAAGAAAAAATAGTTACTTGTCCTCTGTATTTATTGTATGGCCCAGGGAATAGATGTACAGATGTAGCGTACAGAATAACAATAATTTACTTGCAATGTTAATGCAATAATGCTGTCTTTTTCTTTTTTCCGTCACACGTTCAGGTATCCGCATACATCACCGTGCCTCCATCTCCTCTTACGCACACACTGGTCCAGGGCAATGTTTTAGTGAGTGATGATGTTCTAATGTCTGCCATCTCCGCTTTCACATCAATTGACCAACCCATGGCAGCCATGCAGCCACCTATTCAGGTAAATTGTTTTTAGTCAGTAAAGCCATTCTTAATATTTGTATGCCTTCAGCCTTTATTCACCACTTATATTCCTTTCTTTTAGAGTAATCTGAGTATGCACACAGGTGCATCTTACCTCCAGCACCATCAGCAGTCCTCCCACTCTCTCCCACCTGGACAGTCTCAGGCTCTATCCTCGCAGGTGCCATCCAGTATCAGCAATTCAGTGGTCCAGGTCTACAGCACGATGCCCCAAATGGCTGGGAGTGGTAATGCAGAGATTCACACCCTGGGCTTGCAGCCATTCCAATCTGTTCAGGTGAGCTTTTAATTAGTCTTTGCAGAGAATGAGAAAGATAAGACATTTCAGTTACACATATTTACGGCAGTGTTTGGGAGCCTTCTTGAAGAGTTTGGATCAGTAATTAACTAACACTTAGCATGTTTCTTACATGTATTGTTTATGCCCCAAGGTCCCCAGTCAGTGTGTGGAGAGCCAGTCTTTCAACACTCCTCCAATATACAGCCCTGGGAAGCAAGGCACCAAAACTAAAACTTGCAGCATCACAGCAAACCTAAATGAACTTGGGGATTTTGACAAAATGATCATTCCGAAAAGACCCAGAAATGGCAAGAAGGAGGGAGCAGAGGGTATGTTTTCATTTAAAAAATGTAAATTCTAGTTAGCCTGATCCTTACAAATATACATTTTATTGTTCACATAATTGTTAAAATAATTATAAAAATTCTCTGACACATTTGCACAATTGCACAAAAAGTATTTTGGACAAACATGTCAGACTTGGCATTCTTTAGCAAATTGACAAACTGGGAGAAACTCAGTCTGCAAAGACATTGAGCTTATCAGCTAATTCTACCAACCAGTCATTTCCACTAACCCTCCCCACTCTTCTTCCATTGTTGTTTTGCCAATATTCACACTAAATAAGTAACCCTCCGTTTAGGTCAGGACATTGCGTAGTCCTGTCCAAATCTTTAAATATGTTGCTTTTCCACTTATCTAATGTATACTTCCTTGTGTGTTTATTGGATAATTCTTGCTGCATGACCCAGATGGCCTTTAGGGTTAGTCAAAGTCCAGACCTATGAGAAATTAAGATGTTGTGGAAAGAAACATACACATTTTGAGTTAAAGAAGTTCTACATGGAGGAGTGGGCCAAAATATGACAGATTACACAAAAGCTTTTTGTTCCAGTCATTGCAGCTAAAAGCGGTACAACCAGTCATTCTGTATGGAGGCTATTGCTTTTTACACATTGGGAGGAAGAGGAATGTCATTTTAGCAAATGACTCAAGTCAATAAAAATGTTTTATCAATTCACTTAATCTAGTATTACTTTTGGATGATCTGATAATATTCAGACAAAAAAAGAGAATCCTAAAGGGATAAAATCCTTTTTGTAGTACTGTAAATGTGCTGTGCACAAAAGCCTGGAGACAAAGTTCTATTAAAATGAAATAATTGTGTTGTTGCTTTTCAGTGGAACAAATGAAAGGAAAGTCCCAGAAACTAAAGTGCAATTTCTGTGAGAAAGTCTTCTCCAAAAACTTTGATCTCCAGCAACATATCAGAAGGTGAATTAAACAAATCAATTCAGCCCTTGCAGAATATCAATATCCATTTGAATGAAGTCTACCCAGGATAAGAAACGATCTGTCATATCTCCACAGTCATACAGGGGAGAAGCCTTTCCAGTGCATTGTGTGTGGTCGGGCCTTTGCCCAGAAGTCTAATGTGAAGAAGCACATGCAGACACACAAAGTGTGGCCCTCAAGTGTGGCCAGCACAGTGTCCAGGCTGCCCATCACAGTCAAAGTGGTCCCACTGTGTGCAGAGGAGGTAGAACAGGAGGAACAACAACAACAGCATGATGAGGAAGAGGAGCAGCAGCCAGGTAATCATCTCAATGTTAATTCATTCATAGTTCTTTGTAGGCCACAGAGAGCCTTTGCGAACAACGGTAAGATACACAAACCAACATCCAAAGGCAATTCATTATGTCAATGTATGTTTTATAATAAAGGGCTTAGGTATGTATTGTGAATCTAGATTGTGCGCTGAATGTATGTTCTGAAACAGGTGAGGCTGAGGAGAGAGACTGTGACTCTCAGACCGATGTAGACAGGCCGGGTGGTGTCGAGACCAAGCAGAGCAGCCAGCAGGCCCAGACCAAACAGATCATACTGATTGACAGCTCTTACCAGTGCCAATTTTGTGTCGGCAAGTTCAGCACCTACTTCCAGCTCAAATCTCACATGACCCAGCACAAGGGGGAACAGGTGAGTCCACTTGGCCGGTGGGAAGGATCTAACCAGAACACTGAAGCCCAGGAACAATCAGTTCTATTATTACAATCACTGTTATTTGGCAGTCTTTTTATTTTTTTTAATTACAGTTTTCTGTCTCTGAACTCTGTCCACAACACTTCCACAAATGTTTCTTCCTGCTGTGTCTAAGGTATATAAGTGTGTGGTGAAGTCCTGCTCCCAGACGTTCCAGAAGCTGGATCTGTTCTTGGAGCACATCCGGACACACCAGGAGCAGCTGACCTACCGCTGCCACCTGTGTAGCAAGGTGTTCCCCTCGCTGTTTGAGCTTGGGGTGCACCAGTATTCCCACTGCTTCTGTCCCCAGCAAAATCCACGCAAGGAAACCACCTTCTATAGGTCAGCTTCACAGTCTCCTCTCTTTCAACTGGGCCGTAATAATTCTTACACCCTCAGTCACCTGCTTTGGTTTAGAAATGTTCAGTTTGATCACAACTTTGGGTCAGATTCACCATAGAGGTGTGCACATGTAACTGGAATGTAAATTCCCTTTCTGTGCATTTATTTCTTATGTATTTTGCCCATGGATTTTGGCATGAGAACGCATGCTTCAGCCAGGTATTCATTGGGGTGTCAGAAATGTAAGTGTGCGGAGGTGCGTGTACAGATTATTTTGTGTGTCCTGATGCTGTGGGTTAACTGAAGCTCCCATGGCATGTATTAGTATGGAGTGTTAACTCTGGTGTCCTGGCAAAATGTTCATTCATCATAGCCATCTAATCATGCCCAGCGTCCATTCTCTGCACCTTCTGTAACTATTTCCTAGGTTGTTTCTTAAATTGAGAATGTGTTTTCAGTAACTTACTTGATTTAGGGTAAAAAAAAAGAAAATCCAAATATTTTGAGTCAGGCAAACTTTCAAGGATGGCTTCAGATAAATGTAATGGGGGAAAAAAAAAAAATCAATATATCTGTTAACTTATAAACTCAGAAAATGTCTTCACTAGTAAGTAAGAGTTTTTTTTTTTACAGTGGTTGAATTAAATTTATGCAAGGGAAACACGCCTACAAAACCCCATTAACACCTGTGTAAAGCTGGTTGGAATCCAACATACATGCGTAAGAAAGATGTACATTACCTAAGTCTGAATGTAGCCCTTGGTGTTTTACCTTATTTAGTTAGACCTCAGGTTTAGTGGTTTTACCAGTGTTTCTGTCACACTCAGGTGCATGAAATGCCAAAGCCGGTACTCCACGCAAGAGGCCTTGGAGCAACATTTGTTAACCGCTTCACATAACTTCCCCTGTCCACATTGCCAAAAGGTACTCCCTAAAACGTGTCACTCAGTTTTGTTTTAGGATCTACTTTGTTAATACGTCGTCTTAAAGAATGCCTTTTATTTTGTCAGGTGTTTCCTTGTGAGAGGTATTTCCGGCGGCACCTACCCACACATGGCGTCGGGGGAAGGTTCAAATGTCAGATATGTAAGAAGTTCTTCAAAACTGAGCACTACCTCAAACTGCACACTCGTATCCACTCAGGTAAGGCATGTAGAAAGACACATTAACCAGTTATATAAGCACATTTCACCTGATTCTCTCTGTTTTGCTTCTGACAAAACAGTGTTTTATATTGCAGGAGAAAAGCCCTACAAATGCTCTATTTGTGAGGCCATGTTCAACAGGAAAGATAAGGTGAAGAGGCACATGCTCATTCATGAGCCCTTTAAGAAATACAAATGCCCGTTTAGGTAAGTGAACCTTCCATTGTCCTAACAAATCATAAGTGAGGCCATTTGGAAACACGAGCCACGGATGAATCCCAAAAAGATGGGGATACATTTGACATCAATATAAAAGAGAGCTGTTTTTTATTGTTGTATTCAAAGCATTTTGTGCTTTCAGGACACATGTTGGCTGCACTAAAGAGTTTAACAGACCAGACAAGCTTAAGGCACACATATTATCTCATTCTGGTGAGTGTTGCCTGTGTGTTGTCACAAATAGTCAATATACCAGTCACAGCTGGAAACATAACATACTTTGTTGCAGCTCTTGACATGTATGAAATGAGAATTCAAAACAATTGAGGTGTTATTTTGTCTACTGTCCCAAGGTATCAAGCCCTATAAATGTGGGTACTGCCAGAAAGCGTTCAGTAGAAGAGCCCATATGCTTGAGCACCAACGCTCGCACACCGACAACTATCGGTTCCGCTGTTCCACTTGCAAAAAGGGCTTCACCCGACAGAAGTATTACAGAGACCACAAGTGCCCCATGGCAGGGCCTGTGGTGGAAAAGGATGAGACGGAGAAAAGAGTGACGAGGATGAGGCGTGGACACAATGGAGCTGACAGTAAGGGGCCAAAAGGCAGCCAGGAGGACTCTGAAATGGAATACAGCAGGGAAGAGGTGTATGAAAGGGAAGAGGGAGATGAGGATGATGATGAGGATGATGAAGTAGAGGAGGAGGAGGAGGAGGATGATGATGAAGAGGAGGAGGAGGAGGAGGAGGAAAGGATTGAGGACTGTCACTTGGTGATGTCAATGGAGAGTCAATCTGTGGGAGAAGAGGCTGAGCAAGAAGAACATTTTGAAGGCTGCTAAGTGAAACGCTACGCCAACCTCAATATATTTTTCTCCACAAAACATCAGGATTTGAACAACACTTGAACTATCTAACTGATCCGTCTGGTTGCTTTCAGAAACCGGTGGGTAGGTCCAAAGCCAGAACCCACGTGGTTGTAGCCAGTGATAATGCAGCGAGATTTGTTTTGACAGGCAAGGCCTGAGTAACATTAAGGACAATGCTTTAAAAGACTGTCCTGAGACTACCTCTGCATGTGGAAGGGATTTCAATCTCTTTATGTCCCTCCAATTAAGGGGGTTTCTATGTTTTACATTAAAACATTGACACTTGACACTTTATCCTTTCAGTGATGATTGTTATTAAGGTACCTCATCCATGGCTAGACAACATTGTCATCCATATTTTAGCACTTTTTACTTTGAATTCTTTTCCACCTGCCACATGTACTATAGATTTGTGAATTTTCATTGCTACCAGTTCTATTTTGCAAATATAGCACACAGGTAATAGACAAAATGAGAGACCCCAACATAGTTTTAATAGGGCACTGTTTTGGCCACCATGAGTGGCCAAAACAGCTTTGATGCACCAACTGGATGGACCTCTATTGGATGGATGTGATACCATTTTTTTCACAAGAAATTCCATAATTTAGAGTATTATTAGAGGTGGAAAATGCTCTGAAGAATCTTCCATAACTAAGTGGGTTTAGGTCTGGAGACAGGCATGGCATATTGTGAAACCGTGAGCTGAACCGTATGTCACTATGTGCTGCCCAACATTCGCCAACACAAAGTCAGTGGCTGAATCTAAAATCAACTGCTTTTTCCTCAACTGACAGCCTTCCATTTACCTGTTCACATGCTTCTCTTCAATTGTGCATGTTTCTCAAAGCTGAAAAGGGGAAGGGGCAAATTGGACCCTCCAAGGAGATTACCTCAACATGGAAGCAAAAACATTTTTACACATGATCCAAATATGTTGGGATGTAAATTCCACACCTGTGTAGAAGCACCTGTTTTCAATATTCTGGGTATCCATTTGTTTACTCGAGTGTTTCCCTTATTTTGGCAGTTGTTTTTGAGGTCATGTATAATACATGTAAAATAAGCATAATTTTCCTCAAATTAAAATGAACCTGATTGTAACTAAGATGGCCATTTTCACTGTAACACCACATAACAAAAACCTCAAACTTCAAATTAGATTTATTAAACTTAACAAAATGTACACAAATTGATAATGTACATTTAAATCAAGGTGTTTCAAAAATGCATTACACCACATCTCTTAATACTAAAAGCTTTTTTTATAAAAGGAAATGTATTAACACAATTTACAACAATTTCATATACAGGGAGAGCATTTAAACTGCTAAAGGATAAATCTGGAGAGAAAAAAAATAAAGCTGGCTTTATTTGCTATGTAACAAATTATATTTACACACACTTCCCTGGGATGTCCATTCAATCTACCCAGAAAACTATATATTTAAAAAAAAATGTATTCCCACAAAATTCCCATGCATTTGCCGCAGCCAGAAAAACATTGCAATTGATATAAAATGGATAAATTACTTTGTTAAAAATCTATTAAAAGCTTAAAGGTATAGCTAGTCTCATCAGGCACAGCCTCAGCACAGAATGTGCTAAAATCTCATATCACCCAAAACATTGAGGCAATATTTGACTTACATTTCACACACTCCCTAAACTACAAAAAAAAGATGTATAGAAAATGATCATGTCACAATGCCCTATAAAACTAGGGTCATAGTGGAGCCACACCCATGTACTCATTCCATTACAAATCAAAGGACTAATGTTGTCCCTTGCAATATTTTATTGATTCACATAAACGCTAAGAAGCCTTGAACAGAAGAACGGTTATATTTCAAGGAGGTTCAGATCAGTGCACCTGTTACAACTGGCTGTGGCCAGATCAGAGATCACTTTCTCGTACATTTATTTAAAAATTTTCCAGAGTCAGTGTTGGGTAAGTCAGAAGTAGGGTCATTTGAAGGATGGAACCAATACCGCTGATATCTTTGTCCCATATATAATGTATTATTGACAGTGAGTTTCCAGCTTTCATGCATGATGTGGGGGACATTCTCAGGTAGGAGCAGTTTACTCTGGGGAATATCCAACTCCAGCAGGCTTCCAGTCTTTCACAGCAGATTCTCTCTTCCTTCAACTGCACACACACAAGCATGCCGACCTTCAAGAGGCTCCCTGGCTTTAAACACTGTTCCACAAAGACCAAACTACTGTCTATGAACCTGTTGCTAGATTACTCCTGCCCAAATCCCTCAGTCTCTTCAATCGCAAACATCAATTTCTCCTTCAGTTGCTCATAGCTTTTGTAGGGAGGCAGGTCCAGTCGATTGAAGCTAGAAAAATGGAGAAATAGAAGTTGGTTAGTTATCTGTGAAGTGATGCCTTTTCTCCATCCTAATTCTTCTGGCTAACAAGGAAAATTAGCTTGCAGGCACCTGGCTCGTCTGAGGAATCGCTAGAGCACAATATGAGTCCCAACCAAGGACACATGCCCACACCACAGACAGTGAAGGGCCAAAATGAGGCACCCCCAGACAAATAGAAAGATATAAGGTAACAGTTACATTGAACAGTTTAAAAGTCCTAGAAACTCACTCACAGCATATCACATGAAGGAATGAGACTGCTCTCCTCTAAAAAATCTTATTGGGTTCAAATCTATCTTATGGACTAGCCCAGGGGTCCCGCAGAAGGCGGTGAAATTGGCCAGCACCACCCAGGTTGGGGGGGGGGATAGTTCCACACTCTGGAGACTTCTTGTGGCTGGTTTGGGTGCCTGTGAACTCAAAGTAGAACAGAGCGTAATGCGTTCCCTCTGGCATCAGTTGAGCTCCGGAGGACATCGACTCA
>JACXGI010002623.1:47375-71461 GCA_016801175.1 Esox masquinongy
AAAAAAAAAAAAAAAAAAAAAACAGCAGACACTAGGACTTCCATGGAATGCCTTGAAACCCCTAAGGTAGAGCCTTAATCACAAATTAAGAGATTTTTTTAAATGGACAAGCTAATATTTAGTTGCACTTCCTATGTCAAAAGATACCGGCCGTTGAAAGTTTCTAAGAAAGCCTCCTGTACTTCTCTTAATGATGCCTAGTCACTGCCAACAACGAGTTCTCTCCATTTTAACCTCGAAAGTCTTCCATACAGGACTTACCAAGTGTGACTTCTAGGTAGCCAGTTCTCCTTCCCCACCTTCTCGATGCAGAACTTCTGTGGGCCATTACTCCCTATGAAACCAAAAATGTAAATCATTAACCCAACTACTAGCAGGTACAATTTATGTATGTAATATATCATTACTTTGCCTCTAGATTGTATTAATTAATTTCCCTGTGAGGGGAAGGAAGAGCCTCAAACATACCCAACAGGTCAGCAAAGCCACCAACAGGAAGGCGACATGTGCCGGTGACAAACTGGAGGAGCCTCATCCGCTTCTCATTGTCCATCTCTTTGATGAGCTGGAAGTCCAGGACAGAACAATATATACCATTATGTGGTACATGATATTTAATGTAATGATACTGAAGAAACAGTGAGGTCTGAAAGTATTTAGACATGGACATTGTAACAAGGTATTTACATCCATAAAGTGAGACATTTAGGGTCGAAAAAGTGAATGGAGAAATTCACATATGTATTATAGTCAAAGGTTCCGTATTTGTAAATTCCTAGCCTTTCGATGACTACAACTTGTGATAACAAACGTGTTGGGTGAATGCGTGGGTTGTTTTGATTGGTTTTCTTATTATTTTGTGCCAAATTACAAAAAATTATAGTAACTAATGTTGTATCATTTTTGGGTTGTTCATCATAAAGTATGATTCTGAACACTTCTACATTTATGTAAATGTTGCTATAATTACAGATATTTCTTGATGAATTGAATGAATAATGAATAATTAGTAAAGTTAGAGGCACAAATAGAGACTTGCTAATCGCTCACCATTAAAACAACAGGGTTATCATTTCACTAGCGAGTGCTGGAGTGCAGATCCAAAACAAAAATCTCAATCCTTTTCAATCTCACTGTATTCCCGGTGCATGATCTAAACGGAATAATGCTGAGATGATGTATCTGCACAGAGGTGTCGTGTAACACTGACCTGCCAGAACCAGAGGACCTGCTTGCTGCTGCGTGCATAGTGTCTGTAGATGGTGTTCCTCTGCCAGTCGGCAAGGTCAATATCCTGCATCCCACAGAGCATAACCTAGAGGGTGGACGTGACAATGGGCTCAATGGAACACTGGACAGCAACTTGTTGTTTACAGGGAAAACGTTGTAATTAAGTCATCTCTAAGACTCATACCTCCAGTTCTTTAGCATCAAAGTACTGCAGATACTGCTGTGGGAGGACCTCGTTGAAGCCCTCAAAGAAGGCCTGGGTCTGCTCCTCCACGCCCCGGGACAGCCTCCACTCTGCTACAAGCCTGGGGAGAAACACAGGCCGTCAAGGAATCAGGGATTGGAGAGATACTAGGAGGGGAAGAGTCAACCAAATCCTGGGACAGACCTGATATACTCCTCCTTGTTCTCTTCTGTGACCAGGACCTCGCCTCCATCTGGCTTGAGCTCATGAGTCGTGATTTCACCCAGAATCTCCTTGTCCACAGAGAAGTACATCTCCAGTCCACACTCCTCAATGTTGTTCTCCCTGAAGTGCAGAAGAGATAACCAAAACATGTGACTAGGTGTGTTCATCACAGTAACCAAAACATTAAACAAAAATCAACATCCATTACAACCAAAGTCAATTTCAGTATAGCTTCTTTAGAAGACTCACTTAATCCAAATGAGAGAATTGTAGAATTCTGGATCAATGGACTCTAGATCCTTCAGTGCCAATGGCTTGTTCAGCATGCGCTTGTAGAACGGCAGTGAGAAGCCTGTGTCAATGAACTTCCCATGGAAAAGAGCCTGGGAAAATAGATCACGAGGTTATCATCTAAAACTACACTTGCAAAAACAGTACATGGCAGTAGAAACACTGGAACTTTATGTACAGTATCAGTAAACGTTCACTTGAATGGGTGTGTCCAAACATTTGACTGGTACTGTAGCAATAAAAATGTATAATAATCACCATTGCAATGAAGCGTCCAATGAACTTGAAGTATTTGAGATGGTCTGGGTTTATGTATGAAGCAGGGTTGATCTGCAGGCAGTAGTTGTCCTTCCCAGCATACTCAAACAAACAGTACATGGGGTTCAACACCTCATGGGACAGCAGGAAGAACCACTCCCTACACAATAACAAAGTCAGTGAAAAGGCCTGCACAACTCGACCCCCCTCCCAAAAAAATGACTATGTGCTAGTAGGACAGTGACGCATGCACACCAACAGAATAGAAACTTGGAGTAAACATGCATCCCCATCCACTTGATTTTAATAGTGATGTTATCTGTGTACTTCAGTTAAGTCTGCCTGCTATAATCCTCAGAGTTGTTTTACCATTCCCCATTTCTCAGTCTCTATATTTTTCTCTATACTTGTTAAGCACACCATGGAGTTATGGATAAATTCTGATATTTCAAGTTTTTGTTGGCATTGTGCAGCATTAGGAAACGCTTAAAATGTTCTCCTGAATTCAAGGCCCAATTTGTACCCGATTAATCGACAGACTAATCGATTATGGATAGTCCCTAATTGCAGCCATAAACATTACCTTGCGACTCCTCCATAATCAAGGCCTTCTTCACCAGGGAATATTATCCAGAGCCTCCTGCGGAGGTCCTGGGCATTGAAGCTCATTATCTACAACATGAAGAGTCCAATTATTATAAACAACATGTCAGTGTCAACTTGCTCAATTGGCAGGATGCTCACTCACTTGCTGGAATGAGTCCTCGAACAGGGTTTTGCGGGTGACAGTGATCTTTATGTGCTGAGGCAGTGACAATTGCTGCAAAGGAAAAAGAGGAAGTCAGTGATTTTTAAGTGATTCTTTTGAAAACATGCCAACCTAAATGGTGGGTATGTTTTCATTGGCCACCACAACAAATCACTAAGGTGACTATGGATCAGTCTCCGTCCACACGTCACGTCACAGTGGCCTGATTTTGGCACCCCCATTTCACCAGAATTCATGAAATTTGTGCCATAGGTCCTTCTCACAACAAACGGTCTTCAGATATCTATTAGCTCTGCCATGACTGACACTCCATTGTCTGAACAAGTTGGTAAAGGCAAGGGTTGAAAAAAACCCTACTCCTCTGGTAATGATTGACTGATAAGCAGCAACTTCAAAATTGCAGCAACTTGAAATGCTGTCCCTGTTCAGCCCCCCCCACCCCTCCCCGTGCTGGATTACAAAGCCAAATACAAACTGAACCAATGTGACTTTCTATTTTAGACTGCCTACAGATCCTGTCTGACAGTTGTTATTCTGTTTACTGTCCAACAATAGGTGTAGCCAAGGTGCTTCATTTGTGTGTGGACATGTTTACTGTTGCTTTGATTAACTGGGTCACTGCACAATGGAATCCACGCTGTCATTTTGAGCAACAAAACAATGTCAATATTTAACCACTCAGACTCATACGACACCTACCTGGCACCAAAATCTGAAGTACTGGACTTTGGCTTTAAAGTCTCGAACGTAAGTAATCTGGGGCCCATTTTCACTGTTGGAGAGGAACAACAAGCACATTCAGTCATGCATAATAACCCAGACACTGAATCAGCACTCCGTCAGATTACCTTGCTTTTAACTACAAATTATTTCTAGAACCCATAGACCCCACACAGTCAAACAATGGTATGTGTTCACTAATCTGTGCAGACTGCAGGTGAGCAGACTGAAATATTAGAGGGGGAACATCAATAACCTCACATTCCATGAAACCACCAAACCGGTTACTCCAGTTCATTGGGGATCAGAGACGAGCAGTACCGGTTACACAAGGAGCAGTCTTATGGAAAGTACACCAACATTAGCTGTCAAGTATGGCTCATTAGAATAATCAAACATATACTGACAGTGACAGAGTTTATTCAACCCTGACTACTACCAGCCCAATTAAATGTCATCTTGACGTACAGTGAGGACTTTCCAGTGCGAGGGTCAATGTACGTGGTAGCTCTCCTATTGTGGTCCACAAAGTATGGGATGCCGTCGACAGTGAACCTCATCTCCCAGCCCTCTGGAAGAGGCTTCTCATTGAGCTGCCTGAGGGAGACAAGAGTCTTACAATAATACACCAGGACCAACAGTTTTAAACATCTTCACGCATTTATGAAAACCAAATTACTCCAGATCCAACCTAAAACGTTGTACTTGAAAATGGTTCCTTCAATCACAGTAAACTCTCTCCTCTCACTTTCTGCTAATATCTGGCTTAAGCTTTCGTTATTAGTCCTGTACACATTTCGATTTGGATTAAACGCATGAACATTAGCACACTTTACAATTTTGTTTACTGACCAAAAAATCTGGTTTGGGGAACACATTTAAAACAAACCATAAAACCATGTTTTTCCTTTATGATACCAAACAATTCAAAACAAAAACCAGAAATCGTAGATTATATTTTGACCATCCACAAGGTTTTGTAATTATATAATCTAGTTTACTAATTATAATGAGGTATGATATGGTATTGGTGTTACTTTAAATGAGTGAACTCAAACTTGCTTCATAAATGTCACTGTAGGTAAAATCCATCAGGAACAGAATATGTCCAGCAAGAAGAGGTAACAAAATGCTTTCATCAGAAAACAAAATTACAAAAAGACAGAACACCACTTGACAGAACATATGGGGGAGACTCAAAATGGTAAGACATGTGAAATGACACTTCCTGACCAGAAGCCTTTTAATACAAATAACCATTGATTCTTAATTGATTAAATACCATAACCTTTTATAGCACCCAGCTGAACCCCAGAGTCTTGGTTTGAGCCTTGACTATGCTACAAGCTGACAAGTGGCTGGGGCGCAAATTGGCCAGCATTGCCCAGGGAGAGGGGAGGCATCGTCAGCTGGGATTTTCTGGTTTCATCGCATTCTATTCTCTTAATAACCAGGCCGCTTAGGAGCCTGCCAAGCTATCAGACTTCTCTGAGTGTGCCCTCATACACACTGACCCACATTCCCAGTTGGATGAGCAATGTGGAAAACAGCGGAATGGCTTGGCATTGCTGCCAAGGAGAAATGCTTATTACAATCTTTAACACTCAAATCATTGGGAGTTTTTGCAATGACATTGGCGAACATGAAATGGCATACTGTAAAATTGAATAAGGGAGAAAAATAGAGTGAAAGTTATAAATACTCCAAAAACACAGAAAATACAGGGACTATATGAAGAGACAGAATCTATCTATTACTGATAATTGTAAACATCTGGGCTGCCTGGCGTCTGAGTAGTGAATACAGCCTGTCTAGAGAACAATCAAATAGACTGGTTATCACTAATTGCTTGTTTCTCTGTCCTGGAAACTTGTCCAGAGTGGGAATCCGGGGGTGCTACAGAAGGAACGTTCTGACCATACAGACCATCCCTCCCTGTTACAAGTAGCAAGGATGACCAGAGAGAAAGAACTGGCACCAAGAAGAAGCAAGAAGTCTGCTGCCCTCCAAAGCTGCCAGATTCCTTCAGTCTCTTATATCCTTAGAATAGCGCTTACAGTATTGACAACACGCACCTGTCGTATTGGAGTGTCGTAGAATCAAGTTCTTCTCTCTTGCCTATGTACGCTGTGACTATTCCAGTAGACTCAGTCACCCATTGCTCTGATTTAAACTCTACCTTTGTGTTTAAGTCAAGCATTACCCTGAAATTCTTTTGTTATTGCCACGGTTATCACTTAAAAGAACAGTAGAACTCCTACTCGTGTGACAAACCGGTTACGTGCTCTTATTTACACTGCCTGCTGTGTATTTGTATGTACATGTGTTTTTGAAAAACACTGACACTGTCACTCACATTGTTGGCTCATTCATCTAACACACCAGTCCAGCCCTATCTGACTTCTATGTTTGGTTGTCCCCCAACCATTTACATAATGCATGATGTTTTATGTAGGCATGTTCGGTATACACCGTTTTTATCCGGGGTGTGCATCACAATGTATTGGAGTGTGTCCATCCAGTCAAACATGCTATGCAAATCAATTAAAGCAGCAAACTAAAATCAAGTGCTTTCAGTATTTAGTTACTGTCAGTGTTGTGCTTCGTTCTAAAACCAGGTGGACATATCCTTGGAACATTACGGGTGTGTACAAGATCCTGCAGTTGCTCATTAACAAGTGTTTCACAAATGGAGAGTTTGGAAATGATGGTATGTTGTTTAGGCAGAGTAACTCCTCACCCCTGAGTGCGAGGGTCCTCCCACTGTGTTGTCCGTGTGGTGTGCTGGACGAAGTACACTCTCCCGTTACTGTCGGTTCTTTTCTCTGAGAATGTACATGGGATGAAGCGGAGGAGTTTAAGTGAAAACATGAATTCATTCGAAAGTCTAGATAAGATCAAATGAACCTCTTCACGTCAGATGTGATCAGTGAGTGAGATCTTACCCCATCCATGTGGCAGCGGACCCAGGGGATCAAACTGCTTATTCTCAGTGGCTGCAGCCTGATCCTGGACCTTCAGTAAACAAGAGAATACATGAACAAGGATACAAATAATCCACTTCAGATGATGAAATTGGTTAAGCATACATCTTAAATATCTTGAAATACACCGATCAGCCATAACATTATGACCGCTGACAGGTGAAATGAATAACACTGATGATCTCGTTATCATGGCACCTGTCAGTGGGTGGAAATATTAGGCAGCAAGTGAACATTCTGCCCTCAAAGTTGATGTGTTAGAAGCAGGAAAAATGGGCAAGCATAAGGATCTGGGCGACTTTGACAAGCGCCAAATTGTGATGGCTAGACGACTGGGTCAGAGCATCTCCAAAACTGCACCCCTTGTGGGGTTTTCCCGGTCTGCAGTGGTCAGTACCTATCAAAAGTGGTCCAAGGAAGGAAAAGCGGTGAACCGGCGACAGGGACATGGGCGGCCAAGGCTCATTGATGCATGTGGGGAGTGAAGGCTGGCCCGTGTTGTCCGATCCAACAGACGAGTACTACTGTAGCTCAAATTGCTGAAAAAGGTAATGCTGGTACTGATAGAAAGGTGTCAGACAACACAGTGCATCGCAGTTTGTTGTGTATGGGGCTGCGTAGCCTCAGACCAGTCAGGGTGCCCATGCTGACCCCTGTTGCAGAAAGTGCTTACAATAGGCACGTGAGCATCAGAACTGAACCATGGAGCAATGGAAGGTGGTGGCCTGGTTTGATGTATCACATTTCCTTTTACATCACATGGATGGCCAGGTGCGTGTGCGTCGCTTACCTGGAGAACACATGGCACCAGGGTGTACTATGGGAAGGAGGCAAGCCGGCGGAGGCAGTGTGATGCTGTGGGCAATGTTCTGCTGGGAAACCTTGGGTCCTGACATTCATGTGGATGTTACTTTGACACGTACCACCTACCTAAGCATTGTTGCAGACCATGTGCACCCTTTCATGGCAACGGTATTCCGTGATGGCATTGGCATCTTTCAGCAGGATAATGCGCCATGCCACAAAGCAAAAATGGTTCATGAATGGTTTAATGAACACAAGTTCAAGGTGTTCACTTGGCCTCCAAATTCCCCAGATCTCAATCCAATCAAGCATCTGTGGGATGTGCTGGACAAACAGGTCCGATCCATGGAGGCCCCACCTCGCAACTTACAGGACTTAGAGGATCTGCTGCTAACGTATTGGGGCCAGATACCACAGCACACCTTCAGTGGTCTAGTGGAGTCCATGCCTCAATGGGTCAGGGCTGTTTTGGTGGCAAAAGGGGGACCTACACAATATTAGGCAGGTAGTCATAATGTTATGGCTGATCAGTGTATATGAAGCAATTTTAAGTACTACTCTTAGTACCTTTTATTGTGATAGACTTCCTGTCATTACCCAGTTTATTTGGTTTCATTACCACTACAAAGTGCATTAGCAGATGGCCCCATTTACTGTTCAGCTTTATTGTACGTGCACAGGTTAGTGCCAAAACAGAGGAGACACTGAAGGCATATCAGTCATGGAAAAGTCAATGACTGCAATACATTTTCCATCACTGTTTCAACAGAAATGATGACGTGGAATCTATTACAAGTTCCACTGAAGCTGTTCTGGCAGCTCACAGTGACCCCAGCACCTTTAGATGCCACTGTTACCTGCAAAAGGGAGCACTTGGCATGAATCATCAATCTCCCCACTCACCCCAAATATGAAGCGCTGGTTGAACTGCTGCATGGCCCCCTGCAGCTGGCTGCGTTGGTGCTGCCACTGTTCATAGTTCCGTACAGTCTCCATGGTGGGCCGTTGCCAGGTGGTCGTTCTCGTGATGTGGTCCACAAAGTAGACCCTGCCCATGGGATCCACTCGTCGCTCCCATCTACATACACGGCAAAGCTTTGGCATTTAGTATCCTCCAGTGACCTAGTCCTCTGGTTGTGAGGGTTGATATGGGGTGAATGAGTATGAAGATGGACTATATGTGAAGGCAGTCACCCAGGAGGTAGAGGCTCCGGCCGCTCCCACGAGGTCCTCTTTTCCACATGATCAACGAAATACAGCCTTCCACTCTGATCCACCCTCTGCTCCCATCTTCAGGGGAACACATCATTGGAAGAACATTGAAACATTTTATACATTAGTCAGCCCGCTTTAAAAACAAAGCAATTGAAGTCATGGGGGTGGCGTACAGTAAAAGTATAAACATCTGACCCTGGAGCAATATGGTGGAACATTTTTAAGGAGAGTAATAATGCTGTATGGACAATCAGACAGCCTTTTTGACCCCATTTTACTCCCCAATTTAGCAAATGCTAATGAACAGATGCAAAAAAATTGGTGGACTATCTAAATATACATGACCGGCAACGACAGTTGGACAGCAATCAGGATAACAGCCATATTCCAAACAACAGCCATTTGGCTTACTGCACTGGTTTTAAATAACAGAGCATGACCATAAGACAACATCCCATGTGGCACAGTTGTAGAAGACGTTGCTAGCAAATCCAGGCTTGTGGTTTCGACTCCCACAAAGGACCAGTATGAAAATGTATGCAGTCACTGCTGTTAGTCACTCTGAACAAGTACATGAATGTCAAAAATAAATTACAAAATGTCAAACTCTTGAGGGTGGAGTTTCATTGATACCACTAACTGACAACAGTTCTCCTACAAGCCAAGTCTTTATGGATCGATTGACTCTTACCCTGGAGGCAGTGGGCCTGCAGAGACAGCAGGGACCCTAGGGAGGCCTGGGGCAGGACTGCCTGCTTGTCTGGCGGCCATCGCTTGGCTCTGGTCATGTGTGGGGGGTGGGGCGTTGGGATCCGAGGCTGGAACAGCAGGTGCAGGCAAACGGACCTGGGTCTCCGTTCTCGGGCCATCGCTTCCTTCAGCGGTCGTGGAGCCATTAGAGAATGCTGCAGGAAGTTGTTGAAGAAGATTGAGAAAAAAAATAAACATCTTGTGCCGTTCCTGCCATTTCAAAACCTGACAAAAGCAGACATACAGAGGATATACACAGCATGGAGCTAAATGACGTACCATTCAAATCCATTTCTGCTGGTTTAACAAGACGCAGTAGAGAAAAGAGAGAACCAAATGAGATAACGGTTGGCCCCATAATTTTTTATTTTATCTGGCCAGGTGAGCTGATTTTCCCCTTTCCCATGAAGGTTCCCCAGAGAGATGTTTAACTAGTAATTTATTTCTGGGTGCAGACCAGAGACCCCTCCATCTTTTCCCAACCAGATTTTGTTACAAGACATTTCCACCTTGGGTTCAATACACTAGATTACATTAATCATTAATAAGTCATGTTGCACATCCGTAACACCTGGTTGGAGAGTAATATTGTGCATGTTTTTTGAATTATGACAACCTGTATGCAAATTAGTTTATATTTTCAAATGGTAAAAAAAGGCAGTTGGTGAAATGTGCGGCAATCTTATAGGTGGCTACAAAATACAAAATTATTTTCAATTTAAAAACATTTCAGAAGAAAAATGATTTAAACGGTGCCAATATATTGGTGGTTCAAAAATGTATTGACCATTTATAATTTTGACAACAACTGCTAAAAGTTAAAGATTGGTTAAGAGGTTATCTCACCTGGAGATGAGGCTGGTCTGCGCGGGGTGGGGGGTGGAGGTCTGGAGGGCCTGGGGGGCCGTAGGGGGTTCCCTCTGGAGCCCCCTGCTGACAGAGCAGGAGACCCAGTGCGAGAGCCTGTGCCGTTTACTGTGACTACACGACCATTTGGGGAAGCTCTGTGCTCCAAACCATCTATTGAAGGAGAGCTGTCTCTACTCCGCCTGTCACAAGAACAACTTCTCACTTAGAGTACGGATAAGACACTCAATAAACAAGAGCATAATTACCACAGTAAAAGGGAACAGTCTTACCTAGGGATGGGCACGGATAATCGAATATTTGTATATGCAAAATCAATTTAGTATTCGAGTACTTGTGTGTGTGTTCAATTTTGCCCCACATTTTTTTTACATAGCCTATATGTATTTTTTTGGCTGAAATGTATAGACCTGTACATTATTTTTCTAAATACTATTAAAATTCCAATCTCAAATTGTTACATATGATAATATACCATAACATTAAAAAAAAATATATATAATTTTTTATTTACATTTTTTTTTTGTTTTTATAACATGCTCCTTCAAAGTGGTAGTAGTGTGATGAGGCCCAGTCAGTCTGAATGACACAATATGACAGCATAGCCTACTGTTAGCAGCTGGATGAAAGTTAACTAATTCAAGGGAAGATGGAATATATTTACTGAATTAATGTTACCTATGGAAAATGTATTTGGCCACAAAACGCTATGTAAAGTTAGGCTGTGGAATCTAAGGCAGTTGAAAGTGCAGAAAACGATGAGTTAAGCAAATAGCACATAGCTGGCTAGCTTAGCTAATTAGCTTTATTAGACTCCTCCATCCAATAAACTCAATGTTATGTGTTGATAAATATTGCCTTCTAGTTCTGTAGCCAAGTTTTGCATGTCTACCACACTGCTTCCTCCATATGCACGCTTGCTCTTTTGTCACACGAACGGCTATTAAGCCAATGTTCATGGGAACTACACCCACTCCTTTGTGCGTTATGTAGTAGTGCTGTATTGATAGTTAAAAAAAAAAAAAAGTTTTTTGGTTAACCAAATACTATACGAATAATAACACGTACTATTCAGATAGAAAAATCTTGTCCAAAGCACATCCCTAGACTTACCTCACACCATGATCCTCATTGTGTTGAGAGTCACCATTTGATGTACCTGAGATCCAAAACACAGAGTTGGGAACTGAATGTAACAAATAGAGCCTGAAGCTTATTATCTGGGCTTGTTGGAAAAAAACTGAAAACAAATAAATAGAAACAGGCCCAGCATTGCAGATAGCATTTCACAAAGCAGACTCACTTTGGCTGTTGGCCTCAGCAGCAGAGGCAAACATCTCTGGGTCAACTTGCATGCCATCCAGACAGACAGACAGGTCCCCTACCACATCTGTCTGGTCTCGATCTGTACTCAACTGCAGCGTCTGCACCACCTCAGAGACTACAGAAAAAAAATGCCATGCAACAAAAGCATTGGTTATGTAATAGAAACCATCCTTCCACTCAGCTCCTCGTCTGTCAAAAGCCTGTCATTAGCACTTTGAATCAGCCTTGTCTGCCCACTTTGCACCAGGATACTAAGCTTCAGTGGGGACACAAGACAGAGAGTAAAGAAATGCTTGTATCTGATACCACACTGGCAAGGTTTCACAGTCGGCAGCCTATTAAATGACACCCTCATCCAAATGGTGGATAAAATGTAATGGAGAGAAATTTCACTTGAGTGGAAAGCCAAGGGACTAGGAAACGGCAGAGTTGTGTCAACTGAAATAATAATGAGCCGAGTCATTAACAGACTCCAAAAACAAAGGTATTACTGTTTACCGCTTCATCAAAATAGGAAACTGATCCACCATCTGGTTTGACTTGAATGCATTAAGAAAATTGTCAGAGAACTGAATGAACTCTGAGGAAGATCTCATCTGCCTCTGATCTGTGACATCACACAGCAGAGGGAGGTGGTAGTTGGCTGAGTTATGTAAGAGAGGGAGAGAGAACCAGAGCAGACAGTACAAACCCTCATCACATAGGAAAGCAAGGTATGTGTAATATGATACACGGAAGGGCACTCACTATTCATGTTGTTGGATTGGAGTGTTTCGCTGACCTCCAGAGTTGCCACGCCTAACAACACATCTGACTTCAATGTCTGATGACTCCATACCCGGAAGATGAGCTTGCTAAAAGGAGTGACGATTCTATTTACCACATGTAAGAAAAAAATGACAAGATGAAATTAGTTAATTCAATGTCATTACATCTTATATATCAAATATGAAATAGCCTAAAGACAGACATTGTCATGCGTTAAAAAAAGAAAACAGTATTAGCAAGGAGACGTATAAGCAATGTCCATGCCTACTAAAACATACTCAAACCCTAAAGGAAGGGATTTACTACACCATAGTATCATTGCTATGAATACACCACACCAAGGCATACTGAAATTGGATGGGGTTGCTAAATTAAGATGGGATGACAGATGGAGCCCAGAGCTAAATAAAGAAGGGATTGATTGTGTGGAAGTGTTGTCTTGGCACTCCAATACAAGAGTAGATCCTCAATCCAATTTGTATACTTACCGCTTTCTACTTAAAATATGGTGGCTTCCATACACTTAGGTTGGACTTGTGTGAACACTATCGGCGCTCAGAAGCATAATAAATAATGGATTGTAATTTGCGCCAAAAGGAAGTTCTCTGTGCGATACCATTTGTACAGTAGTGTGCCTCACTAAGGGTGAAACAGCCAGGACAAAACACAGGGAAAGAACGAGAAGCAAGCTGAGTCATTGTGTTAGACTGGGAACAAGTTGTGATTGATAATTGTAGATGGATCTGAAGGTAGATTCAGCAATATGACATAGATGCAAAAAAAAAAAAAAATAACTAGGGTAGTGGATCAACTTCCATAACAACTAAGCGCTAACAACTAAGAGCTAAAACAGAAAAGTATACCATGCATTCTAAAATAGAAGGGAATTGTTGATATACAGATATCGTGGCACAAGGGACATAAACTCATAGGTATTGAACATGCATGAATTGATAAAACATTTTAAAAAAGCAGGATTCAACACTGGTTTAAAATAATAATGTACTGCCAGGGCCGTTGATCTCTGCTCAGTGTCGTGTCCTTGATATGTTTACATTTCCATAATCCATAAGCAGAGGTTGAAAAGTACAAAGTAAAAGTACTTGGCTGTGTTCATGAGGTAAAACACAAATTCCCTGGTAAAGGGAGTACATTAAGGAACTCCCCTCACCTGGTGAACAAAGCCAAGTACTGATTATGGGTTTAAGGCCGGGTGTTTTGTAAAAGCACTTTGTGACACCTGCTGATGTAAAAAGGGCTTTATTAATACATTTGAATGATTGATTGATAGTGAACACTGGGGAAGTACTTTTACTTCGTACTTTTTACAGCTGTCTATACTTTTCTAGAAGTATGTCTAGAAGTAGAATCACTATCATACCCAATGTAGAAATGCATCTTAATCTTTTGGAAATAGAAAGACGTTTAATCAACTAAACTATAGCTCAGCAAATTGGCAAACAATATTTGAAAGAATAATAGCTCAGGAATGTGTGAAAACACTAAAAGGATGTTGCTTGTCCTCAGAAAATAGGGAGGCACTTAACCAGAATCCAAAAGTTTGCTGAATCGAATCTGCAAAAACAATCTGTTGTTCTGTCCCTTGGCAAGACAGTTAACTCTAACGGACCCTATAAGTTGCTTTTCTTAAGATAGTTGGCTAAATGGCTGAAATTAAATGTCAACTCTGTCAATAACAACATAACGACAACTTACACAGTGAGCGGCTGCTTCCATTTGGGACTGTGGGTGTTGATGCATTTCTCCGTCTTCTTGGATTGGCCATCAACTGCAACTTCAACATATGGACTGGGGCCAAACCAGTTCTTCTTGTTCTCTTTCAGTTTTGCTGAAAGCACTAAGATGATACAAGTTCAATTACGGTAGAGACAAAAGGAATACAAATGTTAGATCCCTATTCTCACAAGACCAGATTGTTCCTTACACAAAATTTAATTTAATAATCCTGTCCACTCAATTTAGTAGTTTGTAAGCAACTTTTAGAAATAGGATTTATTTTGGCCCATATTTATTGGATGTTAAATCATGAGGGAAATAACATTGTCCTTTAAACATTGTGCGGTGCTTAGTAGTCTGTACTTTATTTAACCAGCATTCTCTTGCATTAGGTAAATAATCTAACCGGGCATTCCATTATCTGGCTAAAGCTGCATTTAGTCAATAGAAAACTAAATAAAACACCTGTATCCGTTTCAATTTTTGTCTCCAATTCTTTTCTGGTATAACTCATCCAAGATAAATTTTTATCCCTTTAATCAATAAGAAATGCCCCTTTTAAATTTCAGAGTGCAAAATCACAAATCCTTGGTATTCATAAGAGCCATCTGTAATCCTTAGGCAGAGGAATCAGACCTGGGCAACTGCTAGAATGGGTGACTTTGTATCTGCAATTAATTACTGTAGCAATTAAAAAAAAATAATCCAGTTTTAAACTTTGGAAGACGGCCTATGTACATCCCCCTTCACAAAGGTGGTGAACCTGCCAACCTAAATAATAAATCGGCCAATTTTAAAACTCTTGCCTAGCTTAAATTGTGGAGTCCCTGGTAAATAAGCAGCTACGACTTCAACAAAATATATATATATTTTAAATATCCACCAGTCAGGGTTCAGACCCGGTCATAGCACTATCTCGGCAGCTTCCTTGGTTTTAAATGATGTGAAAAATAGTTTAGATAAGAGGAAACACTGTGCAGCACTTTTTGTTGATCTTTCAAAAGCCTTTGACACAGTCGGTCACATGTTGCTCATTCGGAAATGGTCAGCAATGGGCTTTGATCAGGCTACTTGTAACTGGTTTGAAAATTAGTTAGATGATAGATCTCAGTGTGTACTGACAGAAGGGGTGAAATCAGATTTTTTTTTTGAACATATCAAAAAGGGGACCCTCAAGAATTGATTGTTGGCCCAATTTTATTTTCCCCTTCCATAAATTATACTGGTCTATCTGTGAAGGTTGTAACCTGAATCTCTATGCCGATGACACTGTTATATGCTATTGCTCCTACAGTTGACCAGGCTCTTTATGGGCTACATTCTGCATATGATGCCCTGCAGAGATCTCTTTTTGATTTGAAGTTGGTGTTAAATTCTGAAAAAACTAATATCATTTTCTAAATCTAAAAACATGTCTGTAAATTCGAGTTTGTTTACTCTCGATGGTGCTCATACTGAATGTGTACCTGCATACACATATCCAGTCATATGGATAGCTGAACATCTTTAAAAAACATGTAAATTAACTTTTGAGGATGATAATTGTCTTTCAGCATAGAAATAGGTCATGCCTTAGATCACCTAGTAGAAAGCAAATTGTTCAGTTGACTTTCATGCTAATTTCTGATTATAGTGATATTTATATGACTGCATTACACTTTATTACAGCTGACTGTTTCAGCACACATCCTTGTTCTGTGCATTAGAAAGCAGGCTGACCCTCTGAAATCACACAGATCAATACATTTAGTTATTTTTGTTTTTAAAGCACTCCGGCATAAATTACCACCACACATTCTCTGCTGACATAGGAAAGTAAAACTTTTTTGAAATAAATTCCAAGATCATTTTAAATTGAATGAATTGGTGCCTCTAGGGAAATTCAAAAAGATGATAGAGGAGTATTTCCATGAAGAATGTGTTTGTATCTCATGAATTGTGTGTTCAGGTGTTTATTTTTAGGGGATGCTCCCCATACCTTCTAATGTTTAATAATTGTGTTAATGCAGGGCTCATCCACAAGATACCTTTGGTCTCAGCATGACCTCCCCTGATAAATTAAAGGTTAAATAAAATAACAGTGACCTTATTTAAATGAAAGACAAGTTGATTCTGGCAGGGTTTTCCATATTGTTATTTATTAGGCTACCATTTAAATACCATTTAAATGAGTTTATGATACTGTAGGCTGTGTCTGGTACACTTCCCAAATGTCTGTTAAATTAAAATCCTGCCGGTCACATTTTCGAAGGAAACACTGATTCTTACTACTACAAGTATGTTGAACATGTAGGTTATTTCAAACAGCGAATAATCATTTGGCATGATGTCTTGCTAGTGGCACACTGCGCTGTGCTGTTGTGTGGTGATAGAGTCCAGTACAAAGAGAATAAATCATTGTTGTAATGTTGTTCTCATCAACAATGGTTGTGAACAATCATTTTTAGAGGATGGTAATTTACAAGAGCCCAACCTATTTTGCTAGCTTTGATTGATCTAGAGACCCATAATAAACTAAACTGTTATACAATCAACTACACTGGTCCAGAGCTGCCTCAACCTAGGCGCTTCTTTACCCACCCTGATTGCTGTGGAAATATCTATTTTCCCAAATGGAAAATAATTATTTTACCATTTGGGGAAGATCTGCAACTGTAAAATGGTGACAGATTCAAACATTGGAGATTGGAATCACTGTTGACAAAATACAGACTACAGTACTGCAATGTTTAGTTTAAAATAATAATGTTAAGTATTTTGTGTTTTGTGTCAGCGTTTCCAGACAGCAAGCACACAATAAAATGTACTGTACCACCCCACTATGATGGCACGCCCTAAATAGGTTCTGCAGGGTAAATATTCCTAACCCATTTAGTGATATCTTTGTATTTTTGTTGTTCTTCAATAGTCAGAGTATATCCCAACTCCAGCATCCCCATCAGTACATACAGGCTAGAGGCTCATACTTGGAATTCTACGTCACATTGGATGACCACTAGCAACTTACTGAATCTCTCGAACATGAAACAAATCTAAAAATGTAAACATTATATTGTTTAGATGCTCAGGTTAAACACCAAACTAAAAAATGAAACAGATCAAGATAAAAGGACCTACCCATTATTTGCAGTTGCGCCTTCATGGGGTAGCCATTCCCAGGGCCTGGCTTAGCAACACTGGAGGCCATGACATAGGGCTGGGCTGGCTACCTGCAACAACAGCAACACCCACCACACTGTCAACTACGGCTGACATTAACTCCTCAAAAGCTGTCTTGCCTTAGACAACCCAATACTAACAGCCTATTAACCAATCATATAAAAAAAATTCAGAGCTTATCTAATTGGTCTAAAGGCAAATGAGTGAACACCAGGGTTGTAACGGTATGCCTAACCCACAGTATAGTACGTATTGAGGTTTGAGGGTCATGGTTAACCCCTGCAATGGGCCCCAAGCACATTCCATACAAAGCAAGTCAAAGCAGTTTCCATCCTCTGTCTAGGCATGTCAAATCTGTTCACTGCATTGCAACAGACGCATTACGATATTACAGAGGGCTTATCTATGTGATGTTATCAAATTGTAATGAAACAAAGACATTCATGGTCAGCATTCTGAAGTTCAACTTCAATAACCCAGCAACTAACACATTGACATTTTAGCCTACAACGCAATAAAAGTATATTGCTGTTAATTAAATTGGCTAGAAAGCTTAGGCTGGTAAGTAGCTGGTAAACAGCTTTCTCCGACAGTCGCTATCTAAAACGCCACGCTAGCTAGCTGTAGCGCCAAAAGGTAAACAAGAAGCTCTCTCTGTACTGCTCCACTAGCCAAGGACATGTCTACAAAAGGTTTGTATGAATGTTATAGATAATACCAGAGACAGGAATTCCAAACCAAATGTTTTAGCGAGCTAGTTGTAATAGAGTTACCAAGTGTTGCTATCTAGAGTTGTAAAAACATTATTTCTGCTATTCTGCTTGCAGACGCTAGAGGTCGGAACATACTGATTTCTCATTGGCATAATTATATGGCAATCCCAGAGTAATCAGAAAAACTCAGTGCATATCACTATCATTTAATTAAAACAGACCTGGGTTGCATAACCGCATGCTGTCATTTAGTCACTAATGAAAATGACATATTGTTGGAACCTTAAACAACTCTGAACCAAGACAAGAAACCAGGCAAGCCTAGTTCAGCCGGCCCGCAATAGAAATCGTTGATCGTGGCTGCCCTCTCAAGAATCGAACCCGAGTCGCCCACTTGAAAGGCTGTGTCGTTAACCACTATGCCACAGAGTTGTACATTTGCTGGGTGTCGGTATAGCCTCTTGACATTACAATTTTTCAAACGCCAAGTTTGAATATTTCGTTAGACACCAATAACCATTGTGTTAAACTGAGTAACGTTTCTTATCAGTGACATTGACACAATAACTACTGTATGAATATAGGTGACGATAGACTTTTTCGTCAAGTGAAAAGACGAGAGAATCGTGTAGCCAGCGAAGTGTTTGTCTATCCTGAAGAAATCCTTAGACATAATTCGAAAATCCACCAGAAATAGTCGCAATACAACAGTAAACAGTTTCATTTTAGGCTTCCCATAACGTAGCTACTGAAGGTTGTAGCCAGCAAGGTTTTTGTCTATTCTGAACAAGACTGGACGTTTTAACAGCTAATTAGCCATGCGTGAACGACATTGATACAGTATCTATCAATATAGGTGACGATAACAGACTTTCTTGTCAAGTGAAAAGACGAGAGATTCATGTAGCCAGTGAAGTGTTTGTCCTGAAAAAAATCCTCAGGCATTATGTGTTTTGACTGTGACGGGAGTCGAGGGTAGTCACAGTCAGTCAGTCACATTCGCTCTTCTAGGCCGGCTCCGCTTACGCAGTCCGGCAAACATTTCAGTCTGTTATTTTACATACGTTGCTCAAAAAAAAAAAAGCATTGAAGCATTGGTTAATTTTTGCAGGGGGGTAGTCCTTCTCATTAGGAATGTACCTAATTAACCATATCATTCTAGCATCTGAGACAACAAAAGAAATTAGATAAATATTTAAATCCAGGGTCCAACTATTTTTTACATGTAAAAAATGAAAAAGGTGCTTCTAACATTTAACAAGTTCTGCAAACTAGAGGTACCAATTAAACATTTTTAATCTAGTGATACAACCCCAAAAACTTAAGAGAAATTCAAACTTGCTAAAGTAGCATTATGAATCATCTAGCATGATCTATTTTCCTGTTTTGTGGTTACGTCACTTTGGTGGTGCATTATGTATGTTGTTTGCCTCGCCCCTGTGCAAATGCAAGACTGAGATGTGAACAAATGCTTCACTCTGGCAGTACCTAGAGTTTCTAATTCATTTGTGACAATTATGCAGCCTATAGGGAAAGGATCTGTGCGATGCATTGTGAGCCATGCAAGCAAATAACATTCACAATCAGTGAATAATAACATTTCTATGAAAGAATGAGGTATTTCTATAAACAAATAAAGTGAATGGTGTAATTTCCCGTTTATAAACAGATTGAAAACATTTTCAACCACAGCGGTTAATACACGGGCGCGACTAATACACGAGTTTACATTTTTAAAACCGTTTCCATCGGTGAACTTATTCACAGATGATTGCTTGATGACAGAGGTCTCAGAAACTCATGTAGTAAATATGATACAACTTGCGTTACAGGGTTTTCAAAAACATCTTTTATACCCTACAAGATGTAGCGCCCTACAGATGTTTCATATTAATGTACAATGTATGTATGAGTCATAATTCTCCGGGCAAGTGCGATTTATATGGGTGCGGTTAATACTCAGGCTTGGATTACACACAAAGCTATAAAATGAATGGCGCAGTTTACACACGGTGCGGGTTATAAACGGGGAATTACGGTAGTATCAGCTTAACAGTTGATTAAAGGCTGTTGGGAAATTTGGGATGCATGTCCGCCTACACCACATGCCTATTCAATATATAAACATTGTCCTGCTTCAAGGCTATTACTAGCCTTGCTGATGGAACCAAACACCTCTCATTATTAGTTGTAGATAGCAGATAACCAGATGTTACTTAGGCTACCCTTAAGCAGATGTTCTGACCAAATTTTACATGGCAATACTTCATTCAATATTAAAAAAAATCACCAAAGTTTATGAAAACTGTGTGAACATATGCTTCACCATTTACAAATGACAACACTTTATTCTGTGGCTTTGGAGAATATTCCGACCACTTGACTTTCTCCACATTTTGTTGTATGGGTAAAATCCATCTACACACAATATCCCATAACTACAAAGCAAAAACATGTTTAGAAATGTGAGCAAATGTATTACAAATGAAAAACTGAAATCTTGTGAATTCAGACCCTTTACCATGACACTCCAAATTTAGCCCTGTGTCCTTTGATTATCCTTGCGATCTGTCTAGAACTTGGAGTCCACTGTGGTGAATTAAACAGGACGTGATTTAGAAAGGCACACGTGGGTCTATAAGGTCCCACACAGCGCATGTCAGAAAAAAGAAACAAGCAGTGAAGCCCAAGAAACTTTCCGTAGACCTCTGAGATTATATTGTGTCAAGGCATAGATCTGAGGAAGGTTACAAAAGTGCTAAAGCACTGGAATTTTCCACAAACACAGTGGGCACTATCATTGAGCAATTTCTGAGAAGCTTTGAAATTTCAACAGGGTGATCATGTGACCAGAGTAAACTTTAAACATTCCCACTCACCCACCCAAAACGCATGTAAATGCCACTGTTTGCACTTTGCACTACAATCATTGAGTATTCTGTCCTTATTTGACAATGTAATTTTATTTAATAACAATACGGTTAGACGCCAAATAAGCGCTAGCCTAACAGCGTTTAGTTTGCCATTTTGTTAGCGTCCTGCGCATTTGACACTGGCAAACAGCTTAGCTGCCTATGAAGACCTGTTTGACAATGAAGAATGGTACTGCAAGTTTAAGCTAGCTAGATGACAGTTAACTTGGGTAGGTAACGATTACCTAAAACCAAACACTGGAAATTGACATACAACATTGAAATTCTGCTGTCTGGAATCTAATATTATAACTAAAAGCTCAATGTTAGCTTGGGACCTGCACTACATACTGTTTCGAATACAGAGACTGTAAGCAATATTATTTCCGGTGTGTTTTTTGGTTACGTGTTAAACGTCAGCTGGCGACTGCACGTTTTAACAAAAGTCAAGAGCACGACTAACGTTATCTACTACTGTCGTCTGTAGCTAGCTAGCAATATTTTTTGGGGTCTGCCAGCCTGCAGTACTCCGTAGCTAGCTCGTGTCGTGGCTGGCTAGCCCCACGCCAGGGCAATGAAGAGTGCGGCTCAGCGGACAAAATATTGTGGTTAAAGACTTTCCACCTCGGATGTTTCACTTACCCAAATCCAATGCCAGAACAAGTTCAAGACGTAACCTTATGGCAACTTTCTCCAATGTCCCCTGTCTTTCGGTTCTTCAGCAGCTTCACTTCAAGAAACTAACTTCCACCATTTTCGTAATCGTTTCACGTGACCGAAACAAGGTGGGGCACACGTCACAGGACAGCCGTTCGTCACTAGCCCCCCCCCCAAAAAAAACTTTATGCCCCGCCCACTCTCAAGATTCCGGTTCATAAAGTAGAAAGGTAATTTCACTCGTTTTCTAAGTATTCAATTCGCTTCCAAACGTTAACGTTTTCTCTGTATCGCCCCGCCCCTCTCTCTCTCTCTCTCTCTCTCTCGCTCTCTCTCTCTCTCTCTCTCTCTCTATATATATATATATATATATATATGAATACATAAATATTTAGTAAATAAATGTATAAATGGGTGGATCATTTTCCAGACCATCAAGGGGCTGGAGGTTGTTTTTGTCATGGATTATTTGCAAGTTTCGTTCCAAACATTCAAAATAGTCACAAACATTCAAAATGGTAGTGAGGAAATTCCTTTAATATAAAACTTACAATGTTAAAGGGATAGTTAACCACAAAAACAAAATGCCACATTGGTGTCCTTACTCTTTAAGCAGTCTATGGACAAGGTTAGCCAGGAATCCAGGTTTTGGATTAGTTTTCAGGCACTCTTCCCAAAAGGTAGCATATTAGCGTTTGTGTCACAAATCCCATCCAAGTCTATATTGCATTTTCCATGCATCTTATCCAGATTGCCCAAACACTGATTGTGAGGCACAACCAAGGCCCTTACAGAAAATGTGAACATAATGCGTGAAGAAAAACCCAACTGTTGAAGGCCGAAGAGCATTCTACAGAAGAGCTAAAATAATACAAATGCATAATTTAGAAGTAGAGTACAAAATAATATCCACATTTAAGAATCCCAAATTGATAATATATTCACTGAAGATCTGAGCCATCACATTATTATATAAGAGGGTCCCTATGCTCCAGATCTCCTTCTCTGCTCAAAGGATCTTGTTGAGGATGTACCCTATATTTAAAATACCTCATCATTATGTAGATGATGAAATATAGACAAATTCTGTCATATCTTCTTCACCTTCACCCAAGAGCGTGTAACTAACAATATGTAAGTGAAAACAACTGGATCATGTTTCAGATAAATATATATTATTTAAACTTTAATAATGGGTGTTCACTGTGTTCAGATTTAACTGTGAATGTATTAATATACTTTAAATGTCTTTGATTGTCTTTATCATGTTCTGGGTATCAACTGTCTTATGGACACCAACAAGTTTCTATAAGAACTGTGTCTTTCATGGTCAAGGTTTGCTTCTTTTCAGTCAGACTATTATTCAAACACATGGGAAAAGTAGAATCTCTGTTAGATGAAAACGCATCTGCCCAAGAATGCAGGAGCATAAGCTGAATGTTCGGATGTTGGAAAGAAGGGCATGGGCCTTGGGTCCCAATGAGTTTGAACTAGGCAGGGGCAGAGCTGGCCCTGGAAGGTTCTGGAATTTGCCAGCCTTCTTTAGGGCGCACTGGAGTAGCACTAATGAATCAGATGAGGGTGCACCACAGTATGTAATAATGTATGTTATAATGTATCCCCAACCTCACTCTAGATAAGTGTCTGCTAAATGACTATTACTATTCACTAATCACAGATATTCCCCTCTACTTATTCAAATATTTCTGATACAAGCGTGGCATATAGATGTTAAGAGAAATTAACAAAAAAAACATATTTGAGCATGGGTTTTGCTATTAAAGACATCAAGCCATTTTAGCATAGTCAAATGGATTGGTCTCCCAACTTTATTAACTGAACTCTGATGACTTGATTGGTCATTAGCTGATCCCTCCTAATGACCTGGTTGGATCATGTGATCTCAACAGGGCCAATAGGGCCAAAAGGAGGGATCAGCCAATAAATTACACTAAGTCCAATATATCTAAGATTGTTGAACCTGATGGACAACTGTGTTCATGAGACAATGAATCGGTAAGGCTGCAATGAATTGTACATGTTCATCATTATTTCAGTAATTTTGTTGTTAAAGTATCATCCAAGCTGAATACTGAATATACACAAAACTTTTTCCACAAAAAAGAAAACCATAGAAATATGAAGCCTAGAGGGCAGCATTACCCTTCAGTAACTATTTAACTACTGACATCTATGTTCCAGATCCTTTCTGTGGCCATTGCAAATTAATTAATTGGATATCAGAATCAGAACCAGCTTTATTCGCCAGGTATGTGTACACATACGAGGAATTTGACTCTGGATTATACAGACTCACGATGTGCTTACTCATAAAAGACTTAAACAAAGGACACTCAACAAGAGTCACCGACTGCAATATACAGTACACATAAATACACAAAATAAACCAAACAACAACATAGTAAGACTGGTGAGACAGTAGTGCAATGAGCAGGGTATAAAGGGTGCTGGAAATAAATATTATTGTGCAGGTATTATTATTTACATAATGACAGT
>JACXGI010002624.1:0-17066 GCA_016801175.1 Esox masquinongy
GCACCAGGTGTCTTCAATATTGAACCTTTTCACAATATTCTAATTTTCTGAGATACTGAATTTGGGGTTTTCATTAGTTGTCTGTTATAATCATCAAAATTAAAAGGAATAAACACTTGAAATATATCAGTCTGTGTGGAATGAATGTATACATTATAGAAGTTTCACTTTTTGAATGGAATTACTGAAATAAATCAACGTTTTGATGATATTCTAATTATATGACCAGCACCTGTATAATTTACAGGCTCTGAGCATTCACAAAATATCTGCCCCAAGCAATGTCTTCACAAAAAGAGAGAGCATAGATTTAAATGCCTATGCAAAATGCTACATTTAAATATGTTGTTTAATTACACTTCTGTACAGTGTGAGTTTTGTGTTTTGTTGATCTACAAAGTATTTAGTCTCTGTCTACAAGACTCACTTCAATCAAGCTCCTGTACTAGCGTGAGATTGTGTTTTCTGCAGTAGAAAGGAAATCCCTCCCCCGGTCCTTGTTATTTCCCATGCATTTAATGCATCAGTGTCTTATCAGATCCAATATATCTGTGATCTGATTCCAATTTGTTCCATTTGCTAGTAATTTGTATGTGAAGGTAGGGGAGTGCCGATAGCCGAAAGAGGCAGAGAGATGAGGGGATGGTATCACGGCTTATTTCTTTAAAAGACTGATTAAAAAGCCTTAAAAAGGCTGTGTGTTCACCAGCAAGCGTGAAATGTATCCGCCTGGAACCATTCAGTCATTAAGTGTAGCAAAATAAAAGGCACTGGTAGAATTTTGGTGGTGCTGATGGTTTCCCCCCTGTGCTGTATGGTTTTTAATGTGAGCTTTTAGACTATGGTTAGGCACCGCGAGAGGAGAGCTGCACACTTTCAAAGGGAGTGTATCTGTCCCATGGCTGCTGAACAGAAGGGGGAAAATGTTTGAAGCCAAAATGTGTTTGGGCTGCTGCCTTCAAATGTGTCGTTTACAACACATCCAGATAAAAAAATTATGTAGTAAGTGTTCCCTCACTTATGTGACTCTGTTTGTGTGTTTCTCTGTGTTTGTCCGTATTTATCTCTGTGTGTATATTTGTCTCTATGTGTATGTGTGTGTGTGTGTGTGTGTGTGTGTCTTTATTCTTTCATCACATACGTCAGAAAGAGTGTTTTTGTGGCAGTGTGTTTGTTGATATGTGTATTAAGGAAAACGGAATAATAGTTCCTTTAGTATGCTCTAAGGAAATACGCTTTTTTTATAGGATGTTCTATGGAGATAATGCATACAGAGTATTATATAGTATGTTCTATGCAGATAATGAATAAAGAACACTACAGACATCAGTTACCAATCAGATGAGGCTTGAGGATACGATAATAATCACCACCTCATCTGTCTCTTTTGTGATTCTCTTACAAATTGTGTGTGTGTGTGTTTGTGTTTGTGTGTGTGTGTGTGTGTGTGTGTGTGTGTGTGTGTGTGTGTGTGACTTGCATGTTTCTGTTTACATCTATCCTCTTTTGTGTTTTATTTAAAGAATTGCCTGATTTGATGTTGGAGACAGACACATCCTATAAGAAGGACAGTATATGAGACAGAAACACTGCAGGTAATCTAACTGACATCACTTGTCTTTACAACACCCTAAAACATAAAAGGATATGATAAAAGGTTTGCAATTCGGCAGGGCATACCTATGGGTCATTTGTAAATTGTCCAAATGATGGTACTGCTTAGTCCATAGGTGGCGTTATAATAAACATGGCATTTGTAACATGTGGCCCAGCTGCCCTGTTTTATGTACAGGCTTGGAAATGTGTGTGCTGGTCTCTCTAGTCATGTTAAAGAAATTTGCCTCAAGAATATATAAAGTCTGCCACGATGAATTTTCCATCATTTAATATTTTTGGGAAAACCTTGTACTAAAATGTTAATTGGCCTTGAACCCAAGCATATCAGCTGGTAAAACTATGAGTGACCATGTCAACTTTTATGATGACACTTAAAAATGGGGACACTACAAACAAATGAATCCTTACCGTGTACGGATAATGCTAATTAGGTATGCATGCCAAAGGTAGTTCAAGCTACTGTGACCAACTAAATTTATTTCACATGTTTAGGCTATCCCAACTGATATCTTTAAGCTTTTTATGACTATGGCTGTATTAAGTCTCCTAATATGCATAATTAGCATGAGTGAACCATAAAAAAGTAGCTCTTAAACCATTCAAGAGACCAAACTGATTTGTTTAACGTGCTAGAGAGACCAAACCAATTTGTTTAACGTGTTTTGTCTATCACAACATAATCTGTCAATGTTTATCAACTGTTACTCTATTAATCATTGTAATTTACATAATTGTTGTTAATTAACCCTCTAAAAGTATCTCTTAAACTGTTAAAGATTGAAAAATCAAACAACGTTAATTTCACATTTAGGGTATTCCAATGTAAAATTCTTAAACATTTATTGTGACTGACTTGGACTATATTACATATGTTTAGGCTATCCCAACATATATTCTTAAACATGTGCCAACTATGAGTATAATAATTAACATAATATACCTAATTAGCATTTATTTACTGTCACATTATGGCAGAGCAGCCAGTCATGCCAATGAATCCAACGCCCTCTCTCCCTCACTTCATCACGGACACCTGTTTTCGTTCATTATTCCCTGCACCTGTTTTCCCTCATTACAGACCCTATTTAAGTTCCTGCTTCCCCATTGTATCCTGTCGGTCTTTGTTTTGGTTCCTCCCTTATATAGCACTGTTCTGTCCTGTGTTTTATTTTGTTCCTGTCTTTCCCAGTTTTCTGTTTTTGATTTCGTTCATTTATTAAATGTCCTCCGTTCTCCCTGCGCTTGTGTCCTGCCCCCATGTTTCAACAGTACATTTACCCTAAAATAGTATCTCTTGAACGGTTCAAACTAGGGGGAACAAACCAATTTTTTTTCACTTAAAAGTATTTACTTCTGTATAAAACAAATTTCACACCATATTTGCTTCTGTAAATGTATTTTTGAATGGATTTACTTGAATGGACTAACTGTTTGTCCTATTGACCCAGGGTTTCATATGTAAACTTTTTAAAATATTTGTTCCAAGTGCGAAGAAGTTTGTGTAGGTTTTGATGTTGAGTGGCTATTTGTGGATGGGGCTGTACATGAATGAAACCTGTTCTTCTCTACACTGCAGCTATACTGTATTTCCGTTTGTGTTTCCTTAGTGACAACAGAGACCAAGTAGTGATGTGCCAAGTGTGAAAGGAAAAAACAAAAAGGTAGTTCAGTTAAACTCTGGGCCAAAACAAAAAGGGTTTCTATGTAATGCTTTTGTCTGAACCTTTATTTCTAGATATCCTTAACTAGAAACCTCTCCGTACTGAAATTCAGAAAAAAAGGATGCGACACTTCAGACGTACAGCAACTTTATTCTTTATTTGGTTTCAACTGCTGGTTTTTATGAAGACAAAATATGCTACGTTGACATCTGCAACTTTTCTAAGAAGGTACATTTTGTTGATTTTTGTACATGAAAAACAGATCGTTCCAAAGTTTGGGGTTCCTTAGAAATGTCCTTGTCTTCGAAAGAAAAGCAATTTTCTGTCCATTAAAATAACAAAATTAATCAGAAATACAGTGTATACATTGTTAATGTTGTAAATAACTATTGTAGCTGGAAACAACTGATTTTAATGGAATATCTACAGTACATAACGCACAGAGGCCCATTATCAGCAACCATCAGTCCTGTGTTCCAATGGCACGTTGTGTTTTCTAATCCAAGTTTATCATTTAAAAGGCTAATTGATCATTAGAAGACCCTTTTGCAATTATGTTAGCACATCTGAAAACTGTTGTGCTGATTAAAGAAGCAATAAAATGCCTTTTTTTGACTATTATCTGGAGCATCAGCAATTGTGGGTTCAATTACACACTCAAAGTAGCCAGAAACAAATAACTTTTTTCTGAAACTCGTTAGTCTATTCTTGTTCTTAGATATGAAGTTTATTCCACATGAAAAATTGCCAAAAAACGGAAGATCTCATACAACGGTGTGTACTACTCCCTTCACAGAACAGAGAAAACTCTAAGCAGAATAGAAGGAGGAGTGGGAAGCCCTGGTGCACAACTCAGCAAGAGGACAAATACATTAGTGTCTTGTTGAGAAACAGACACTTCACTGGTCCTCAACTGGCAGCTCCATTAAATTGCACCCGCAAAACATCAGTCTCAACATCAACAGTGAAGAGGTGACTCCGGGATCCTGGCCTTCTGGGCAGAGTTACAAAGAAAAAGCCATATTGCAGACTGGCCAATCAAAAGAAAAGATTAAGATGGGAAAAAGAACACAGACACTGGACAGAGGAAGATTGGAAAAAAGTATTATGGAGAGACAATGTTTTAGGTGTTCGGATCACAAAGCAGAACAATCGTGAGACGCAAACCAAATGAAAAGATCCTGGAGGAGTGCTTGATGCCATCTGTCGAGCATGGTGGAGGCAATGTGATGGTCTGGGGGTGTTTTGGTGGTTGAAGATGTATACATAAAAAAAGGATCTTGAAGAAGGAAGACTATCACTCCATTTTGCAACACCACGCCATACCCTGTGGACAGAACTTGTTTGGAGCCAATGTCTTCCTACAACAGGACAATGACCAAAACCACAGCTCCAAACTATGCAAGAACTATTTAGGGAAGAAGCAGTCAGCTGGTATTCTGCTTATAATGGAGTGGCCAGCACAGTAGCCGGATCTCAACCCTACTGAGCTGTTGTGGGAGCAGCTTGACCGTATGGTACGTAAGAAGTGCCCATAAAGCCAATCCAACTTATGGGAGGTGCTTCAGGAAGTATGGGGTGACGTCTCTTCAGATTACCTCAACAAATTGACAACTAGAATGCCAAAGGTCAGCAGGGCTGTAATTGCTGCAAATGGAGGATTCTTTGACAAAAGCAAAGTTTGAAGGACACAATTATTATTTCAATTAAAAATAGTTATTTGTAACCTTGTCAATGACTATATTTCCTATTCATTTTGCTCTATTTCCTATTCAAACTCATTTAATGTATGCTTTCATAGAAAACAAGGACAGTGACCCCAATCTTTTGAACGCTAGTATATTTTCCTGAGATAGAGGAGGAATGGGTCAAGCAGTAAAGCATCTTCTGTTTACTAAAGGCAATAGGGTAAAATGTAGCAAGGAAGAATGAGACTGAGATGGAGGAGAGTGGTGACAAAGCGATACAAGGTGGAGGAGTGAAAAGGTTGTGGCATTCTGTTTTGCTCAACCCAGCTCATTAATTTTCTCATTTAGTCAGAACAGTGGAGTGTGCAAACAAGAACAGGGGTGTTGCCTACTAATGAGGACAGGGTGAGAGCCCTGAGACCGCAAAATAGCCTGTTTGTTAACTCCTTTGAATTGGATTGTGATATTTAAAAGGGGAAAGCTGAATATGAGTGAGTGGTGCATTTATGAGCTAGCGAGGGATGTCTGTCCGCTCTAGCAACTGATTGAGATTTTTTTTTAAAGGATTGAGAAAACAAATATGAAATATGAATGGATCTAGGTAAATGTACCATGAATTGGAAAAACAAGCAGTGGATTCTAAGAGTGGAGACAAGCTTTTATCTCTCTTCATTTCCCAAATGTTTTTTTTCATTTTTCCACCACTCTCTTGCTCAGTTTTCCCAGGTGAAAGTCAGATCTGTAAGTAAGGCTTAGGAGATTCAGTTGAGTTCAGTTACTTCAGGTCTTGACTTCCTATCATCTAGCCTTTTTTCACAGTTGATCAGGGGAAGATCTCATATGCGGCTCTCATTAACTGTATTTTTCCTATGAACTAATTCAGATAGTATATCATTGTAATTTTAGAGAGGTCAAGGATTAGTGTTGCTTTATAATCAATTTACATAGTATGGGTGTGTAGGGTTCCTGACAACATTGATGCTGATGTCTATGATCCGCTATGTCAAAGCTCCACTCTGTGCCTCTCTCCCCAGCTGGAGGGAAACAGAGCAAAACAGCAGTGTGTTTGGATTCCCTCTCTAATCCAGAGAGCATTATTGGCATGACTAAATATGTTTCCAAAAGCCTTACTTCTAATCAGCTTAATGGTAAAGCCACACAAGCAAACACAAGATATCAGTCTTGTTAATTTGTACAATGATGACTGTAATGCCTCCCGCTCCAATCAACAGATCAACTCATATCCTTGCAGTGTGTTTTCTGCTGTTTACCCACTGGCTGCTGTTTGCTCGCTGTCACTTTGCCGAAAGAGCTTTTTCAGTGTCATATTCAGGTGGGGTATTAGCTTCACAAAATGACTAATTGCATTTTTCGACAACAGAAATTAATATCCTGTGGACTGAAATGTTGAAGTAGACTTCACGTTCCAGCCAGCAAAAGTGCCGCAAAGTAATGTAGACAATGAAGGGTCTTACAGTTATGTTTAATTCGTTCATCAACATACAGTGGTTCATGCATAATACATCTTTCATACAGTTTCTTATGTTGCAGAAGTTGGTAGAGTTTATTCAGCTCTCAACTCTCTGTGTTCTGTTGTCATATTTGGGCCAGTGTGTCGGCGTGGTGTAGATAAGCTGTTTTCTGACCACTCACTCTCAGCCCCAGTCACGGCCAACCGCGAGCTCACTGCACCTTATGAAATCCATTCTTACATTCAAATTCAAAACCTAAGTTCCCAGACTCCACACCGAGGGAACAACCAGAGTGTCTGATCTGTTGTCACTTATACACTGTGTGTGTGACATACACATACGTTGCTGTCCCTTTGCAGTCATATTAGGTCATGCACAGCACAGTATGCCAACCCATATGGGCATGGTGTTTTTTGTGCGGTGAATATATGGGAGTTTGAATTATTGTGTGTTATCCAGATACACGTGCACATGTTGCGACCAGAAGTCCCTGAAAACAAAATGAAACCTTACAAATTGGATCCATAGATGTTTTTTTCACAGTTCCCCAGCAACATTTCTGGCATAGGGGTTAGGTTTATGAAAAAACATACAATTGCACATAATGTTATAAAGAGGGTTACTTTCTGTTTTAAGCTTTGTTGGTTAGATTTAGGGTTATGTGTTTTATTGAATTATGGTTAGATTTAGGTAATGATTAAGATTTATGGATTTAGGATTTATTTGTACTTTGAAGTACGTTTGATGCCTTTCTGGTTCTTATCACGTTGCTTACTCAACCAATGAGTCTTGACTATAATCCTTATTCGCCAGAGGGAACCCATTCTTCCTTCTTTCACCTTTATGGAGCTAACAGGTGTGTAAGCCCACCCATGGAGATGCTAGAGTGTTGCTGGCTAGCTACAGTAGCAGTTGCTGACAGATATAAAGTCCCTGGACATACACGTGCCCGTCTGGTACACGACAATGCTGCTGGCAGATGAGCTAGGGGAGAATGGGGGGAAACGTGAAAGGAGTCAAATGTGCTGGACATGAATTTTGCAATACACTTTTTAAGTTGCTCAGGCAAGGCTAAATTTACTTTTCAATGTTCCAGGTTAGTTGATTGAATATCCTGGCAGTACAGGAAATACACCAACTGCTGTCCATTAGGCCGTTTATTTTAATCAGGCACAGTTTAATTGTTTATTGTTAAATTTGTTATGTCCTTAATGATACATTTTCTTCAAACTACTGCAGCCATTTGCTTTTTATTTCATTGCATATAGGATTTAAAAATGTTGCAATAGGCCCATTTGAGCAACATGTTTGTGCTCAAAGCTTAGGCTTTGGCAGTGCTGGATAAATTATTTTTAGTTCTGTGGTGTATAATCAGAAACTGAAGGTTTATTACTTATATATACAATTTTAAGACTCTAGGTAAAAATAATTCAATGGCGTTCTGTCATCCAAGGGCCGTGGCAAACATTACTGACTCTGTAACGCGCAATTCCCCATTAGTCTGCCAGGTGTGGTATGGACACGTTCTCCAACATTCTGAATCTTCAGTAAGCACATTTTCCCACTCTGGATATCAGTTGCTGTCTGCTGTTCTGAATCGTAGGCCATTTTTCAAACAGTGGCTTATAGAATCAAGCGGCTTGGTTTAATTAAAACACATCGTACACCTATTTATGAAGAGAAAAGTTTTACTCAAAACTTTTGACTAGTCTATTACTCAAAAGATCAGTTGAATCTCAAGCCGACAAAAAAATAAATCTTACTCCGAGAACAACCCTACTCAGGAGGAACTTGCAGTTGGACACTAATACCTTTTATATAGGAAATATGAGAATGTTACAAAATTATTTCTAACACGAATGAAGCAAAAGGTTGTTGAACTTCATGAATTATGCAGTCAAAATTAAGACATGAACATGATATAAATGATAGCAGCTGGAGCTTGCTATGTAAATGTCATTGGACCTTTGATTTGAACCTGGTTCTATATACTGAGATAAGACAAAAATAGTGTCCACAAACACCAGAGGTGAATTTATTGTAAAAGGATGAAACTAAACTGTGAAGTAAAGTGGTGGGTATGTGATGTTGTGGGGCTGTGGGGCTGTTTTACTGCCTTTGTCAGGAGGCTAGAACTGGTTTGACACAGGATCTTCTGGCAGGACAATGACCAAAAGCATTCCTCCAGATCCACACAAAATGGCTTCTGATTATTATAGAATATATTTTAGAAATGGCTATCCCAGTCCCTTATATCTTAACACCACCAACCTGGTGCCAATAATGGGGACACACATTTTTGAGAAAAGATGGATGAATATGGATGATGGATGAATTTGTTTCTCATATTTTGAGTGAAATCCAAGCTGATCAACAAATATTTTATTTTTTCATATTTATTTTTCTCATCTTTGTCAAGGGGTCCAATAACACAAGAGGCCACTGTATGTATCACTTTTGGGCTTGAATGAAAAATGTATTATTACAGTTTGATGTTAATGTAGCTAGCTACTGTATGCTTTTTGGCAACAAGCATGAGGATGAACGGTCCTCTGGTGAACACAGCCTGTCTTTTCTGTATAAGAGTTTATTTTAGACTTTCCCCATTCAGGAATGTCAAGAAATTCGCCTGATGTGCATAATCTCCATGAAACGATGTGATGAACTCAACCAAGTGAGCGCCCTTGCCAGGTCCTCAAATTCACATTGCACAGTGCCGCAGTAGTGGTTGGTTCATTAACACTAAGCCGGAGCCAGCACTATACAGCCAGCACTATACACTATACATCATTAGGTCCACTGCCGAAAACAAATGTATCGGCTTGGTTGCCCCAGGCCTTTCATATATCTTTAATTTAAAAAAAAAAATCACTACATGTAATTCATGGCATGGCCAAATTGTTGGTGTTCAGGCTCGGTATGAACAGGATATAAGAGAGCATGATCGAAGGTGGAGGCACTGGAGTCAGTTGAAGTGGAAGAACTACCGGTGGCCAGGCCACTGCAAGCATTTCTGCTGTATCCAGTGGGACTTGGTACTACCATTGATTCAGGGGCTTGAAATCTGCTGACAACAACAGCTCACCCAGAGACTATATTGGCTGTATGGAATTTGAAACCTGCTGCCATAAGACACGGCCAACCATTGAGCAACAAAACCAATGTAAATATTATCTATATTTATCTGTTAGCCCCCAAGTGCACACACAAGCCTATAACATAACATAACACTGTAGATCATTGTTTGTTTTATTCTCTTACCATCATATTTGGCAAGGTAAACTCAAATCTTATAGCCCAACAAACAAGCCCACAGTGAGGGTTCACCCATAGAGAATGAGAGAAGAAGGATGGGACTAGAGGAGATAGAGAGGGAAAAACAGAAGACTGGAAGAAAAATAACATTTGAAATGAAGAAATTGAAATGTGGAGGAAGAGGTAATGAGTGATGGTGGAGGGAAGAGTGACATCCTTCTGTCCTCACGCACCATCGGGCTGATGATTGGTCGGGCTGATGACCACCGGGCTGGTGATTGGTCGGGCTGATGACCACCGGGCTGGTGATTGGTCGGGCTGATGATTGGTCAGGCTGATGATTGGTCTTACTAACCAGGTTCTGTATTAGATGTCTGGGCCTTAATCTGATCACTAATTCAAGACGTACAGTAGCACAGAGAGACGAATACGCCATGTAGCCTCAGGGTCACCATCTCTAGTGGACTCAGCTCTCATCCTGGCTCTCTTCACTATCTCACCAGATACATAGTATATACAGGGATATCTAGGGTCAGTGTTTTACCCACAATCGATGCATTCAAATCTTTTATGGTCTCTATTGCTCACCATTTTTTCTGGAAAATGTTAAGGTACCTTTGTTTTTCATTAGATTGTGGTCTGTTTTTGAGAGAGAGATGTTGCCAGAAAACGTCATAGAGCTAGAGAGTGAGCTGCATGTTCGTCTGTGTGTAACAGGAGTTTAGAAATCATTAATGTCTTCGCTGTTTGACCAATCAAATGTACTGACCCCCAGACTCATGGTCATCCTTGACCTTTGACCTCAGAATGTCATCCCCAGAAGTCAGGCAGCCAGCTAGCCAGCTTCAGAACGAAGTGACATCCTCTGGGAGAAGTTGTCTCCGATTGGCTCGGCCAGCCGCCGCTAAAAGATGACCTTTCCCTGACTCTCGCCAAGTAGAAACATTATGCCTGCAGACAGCCCTCTCAGATGAATTGAGCTATTCACATCCTGAACAACCCTTAATGGTGCACAAGCTTGTGCAGAAATAAGGTACCGAAAAGGAAATATGGTGCCATTTGGGAGGAAGTAATGTCACATCAAGCTTTAGACACTTATGGGGTCAGATTAGTACCAACTGTCGCAAGATTATTCCTTAGCAAGCGAGAAGAAAACTTGACGGGCAAGGATAGAGCCAGCGTTGCATGCATAAATGACATTCAACTTGAACAGAAAGTGTTGTGCATGGAAAATATATTGTAGAAAAGACGTCTGATGTTGAGCAAGCTGAAAATCACTGTCACGTGTAATAAATTGATCAGCAAGCAGACACTCGCCTACGCATGGAATTATTTTATAGATACACATATTTCCATTTAAATCTCAAAATCCAACTCAAGCATTCCGTTATTTATCACCCATTCTGATAAACTGTTAAAATTTTCAGCGACCTCGCTGGCTCTGAGTGCCAACATGTAGTGTGGAATTGCACAGTTGTTAATGATTTAACATGTGCTCAGTCATTTCCCTATGCAAACTGTAGTTTATGCATGTGCAACACGGGATCTCTACTCGTGAGTTGAGTTCTCTGCATGCTCACCAATGTAAAATCTTGCTGGCACAAGCCTTTCTGTTCACGATGAAAGTTAGGCACTAATCTGACTCCGTATAGATCCCTTTATTTTTGTCTTTTGTCGAAACTCTGGGAAATGCCTGAGCATATGGTACAGGGTACAATGAAGTGAGTCGTGCTGGATCACTACTAACTTGGAACTGGGAAGTAAGAGAGAGACACACACACAACTAGTGTCCAACGCACGTGAACTAGGATCAACCGTGTTTTCATCATACGTATCCCACAAGCCAGCAACATGATACAGCATGCCGGTGGCTACAGTGTCATGTCTTTGTCTGAGCTTTTCAGGAATGTCTCTGTACCGACACAGGAGAGTGTGATTGTGTGTGTCACGTTAGAATGAACAGCTGCTTGGGGACTTGGAGAGTTTAGATTGAGATGTTTTACTCAGTTTGTCTTGAAAAGAAGGATGAGGAAGAACTGAGGAAGCAGGAGCATGCTGTGAATTAACAAGTGGATAGAGTGAAAGACTAACATCAGGAAATAGGCTACTAAGTGAATGCAGGCAGTAGCTGACTTACTGAATTGGATAGTGACAGTACAGTCACTTAGCTGGAGTGGTGTCTGACTGACAGTGACCAGTTGGTGGCTGAATAAATAACTAGGTACAGAATGCACTGGGCTACTGAGACTGTTGAGACAGAGTACAGTTAGAAAAGGCCAAGCAGTGCTCAGATGGAGTCAGGAGAGGAGAGATGGAGCTGAGATGTAGTGATGGAGAGGAGGTATAATAGAGTTGAGGAGAGGTAGAGCTGGAGAAGAGGTATAAATGGAATGATAGGAAAGAGAGGTAGAGATGGAGAGGAGAGGCAGAGAGGAGAGATGGAGAGTTAAAGGTGAAAGATGGAGAGGAGAGCTAGACAGTTTGGGTCTGAGCTGAGTGGTTGTGTCTGCAGTGTTTTAATGAATGTGTCATGGGGAAAGATGGCTGCTTGCTTTTTGCCAGTGGAGACGCAGGGAAGTTGACATTTGCGTTTCAGCATCGTCAGCTTGCGTCAGGGGTCCTCTCCTCTAAAATCACTGTCTCAATCTGGCATGTGCAGTATTTGCCAGGGTGTGGTTTGTTGGGATCATGTTTCCTTAATCAGTCTAGCTGTTCTTGCTCAACAATGTAAAGAGAAATTATACCAAAGTTAATAGTGATAATAATCTGGTTGTATTGTTGAGTGTGTGTGTGTGTGTGTGTGCCCGCGCGTGCGTGCCCGCGCGTGCGCCCGCGTGTGTGCCCGCGCCCCCGTGCGTGCTCGCGCCCCCGCCCCCCGCGCGCAGACAGGTCGAGCGTTCAGCAGTTTGATGGCTTACAGATCTGTCTCCAAGAATCTGTCTCCAAGCCACTTAGTAGACCCTATGCTTTGGAACAGTCCCTGTCTGACCACTAGTATGACAGCGAGTAGCTAGGGTGTGAAGGGTCCTTGATAAAGATGCAGGCTTTGGTGAGGTATTGTGTCGGATAGATGCCCAGGATGGGCAGCAGCTCAGACCAAAACTGTCAAGCTCTCATCTCCATCTCTGATCTTTAACCCACCATCTCCATCTCTGAACTTTAACCCTCGATCTCTGACCTTTAACCCTCCATCTCTGATCTTTAACCCTCCAACTCCTCAGGGATGAGTTGGGCTGTCTTTGCCACTCCCCGGTGGGCCTTGCAGTTTCCATAACAGGCGTTCATGCAGCTGGTCAGGATGCTCTCAAGGTACAGCAATAGTATTTAAACAGGAACCAGTGTGGTATACCAATGTCTACGGTCACTGCAGGAAGTATAGTCCACTGCAACATATTGGCAAAGTTTGTGGTGTTGATGGTCGATGACAAGTTCACAGCTAAGTGGATGTAGAGGAACTTTAACAGCAGACTCTTTACTGAAGCCCTGTTGATGTGGACTTAGGTATGTTCCTTCCTCTGCTTCCTGAAGTCAGCAATCATTTCTTTTGTTATGCTTATGTAAACAGAGAGGATGTTGTTCCGTCACCACTATGCCAGTTTAGTTACTTCTTCCCTTTGGGCTGACTCATTGCCGTTGCTTAGCAGGTGAACAACTTTGGTATCGTTGGCAAACTTGATGTTGGAGGTGATGTCGCCTAGAGCCACATAGTTGTGGGTTAACAGTTAATAAAGCAGATAATGTTGAAATTTACCAGAGAAGTATGTGTGACTGAGTATCCATTTCCATCCATTGTGGGCTCCACACTGTGTATCGTTGGCTAAAAATGTTTGCCAGACAGAAATTTTGTAAAGTCAACAAAACTTTACAGATAGTTGTGTAATTTTTACTCTGTAACCAAAAGACAGTAGCTAGGTAATATTATAAACCTTTGAATGTTAATTTTAACACTTCCTAATCTAATGATTTCTCCTGGAAAGACACTTATACAGACATTGGTAAATGGACCACATAAATTGGCACACTAATTTCAAACTATCAATGCAACTGCTGATTCAGTTACCCCACCCCAAGAACACTGTCTACTTGCGGACACAAAAATGTAAATGTTGGGGGAAAAAGGTATGTGGATGATGATTAAGCTTAGGCAAATAAACCATTAAGGAACCAAATGGATGCAATTTATACTTTTTTAGATATTTGATAAAATGTTGTTTTTAGAAAACTGTTTTTTGTACTCAACCCAGGGGGGCTAGTTACCCCAATAGGGTTTTACGCATTTATAGGGGGGCAGTTACCCCTTGTAGAAGGGGGGGCAGCTACCCCGAATACACTCATCCAACATATTACTACTTTATTTTAAAAAAGTACTAATTTTCTCTCTAAACAAGTGGATTATTTATCTGAAGGCTTTACAATTTGTACATATAAAAATGTATATATCTAACTTAATTGAAACATATATGGAAATCTTTAAACATTACAAAATATTAGATCAACTTACATCAGAATCGTTTTGTGGAAATATGTCAAAAAATTGTGATGACAGAGAACCTTTTTAGTTAAGCAAGATGAGTGGCAGCCAGGGAAAGTGTTGGGCAAAAAATGTGGTCACATCTTGTGGGATTTTTGTGAATTATATGGGGGGGTGCACATTACCCCAGGGGACAAGTTGCCCCATTTTACCCTAACTGTAGTCCATTAAATTACCAGCTATAATATTGTAATCGGATTACAAATAGGCCTCTTTTGAAAAAAATATATGATTACTTTTTGGATTAGGCTACTTCAACTGAAAAACAAAAAGTGCGCGAAATAATAATGGCACGTTGCATGTTTGATTTTTTTTAAATTAAAGTTTTAAAAGCATGTTTTTTTTAAATCCAAATAACAGTTGCGCGCCTCAGCTGTTGTGATTGTGATCATCATGTGCGTCAAGGTGCACGCGCATAACCAGATTAGTGACGGATGAAGCGCTAGTTTAACTTCCTCTTGTAAAAACAGAGTTTTGGCTGGTAAAAACAGACTGTCTACCATAATATTAGCCGATCCATATAAAATGTGATTTAGTAATCTACTATCGACGCATCTTTCTTAGAGCAATGATTGGCATTACCTAGTGTTTTATCTTTTTCAGATTTGTCAGATAGATGTAACGTGGCGCTGCCTTCAAGATAAAACATTATATGGAATTAATCACGATATTTGAGGAGGAAATGTGTGTCGGGAAGCACTCTGCCAAAGGAGGATTTGCATTTCATGCAGCCACCTCAACTCCATGGTAGGCCATGTGATTCTGCTTGCTTTGGATCTCAGAAAAGTCCGATCATTGGTTATCATTGGCTGTTGACGACCTTGAACTTAAGCCAAGAGGGCACAGGTTATTTCTGCAGTTTGCGTTTTGAAAATCTATCGCAAGTGGCCCTAATAATCATAGGTTATATTCGCACAGGTTAAACTTATTTATTTGCGCGATTGCGAATGTACATTCGCGTGGCTGGGGTTTCTGCAATGTTTTGAAAATGTTGGTGGTTGTGGCGCAAAATATCAGACTAAAGCAAATAAAGTTTACGCGCGAAAATCTACGGAGATCTTGATTTTTATATATAATAATGTCGATACCCTTTTCGAGAATTTGCCATTTATTTTTCAACAATGTTTTGAAGCAATAAAAACATGAATAAAACACAAATAACAGAATAGACTAACACATCCTTAGATTTTGGCTTATGTTCAGATAAAAAGTCAGATTCTGGAAGATCAGTTATTGGATTCATTGGAAAGACTGAATATCTGACATACCTTTAGTGTGTAATGTAGGCTAGAGATGTAGCCCAATCATGTTGATGTAGAAAGCAGTGGTTTAAAAACCCTTTCCAAAGGTACAGTACATGACCCATAAAGTAAAGCGAATTCCATTTTTGGCCAGCTATGTAAACTCTAACAATGATTGATCCTGCAAAAAGTGTTCATTTGGTAATATTCCTATTTGTCTTTTAATGCCTCTTGATATGAAAATAATCTAAAAATAATTCAAAGTAATTAGATTACGTGACTGAGTTTGAGTGTGGTAATCCAAAAGTTACATTACTGATTACAAATGTGGACAGGTAACGTGTAACTCAAACGGATTACATTTAAAAAGTAACCTACCCAACCCTGGTGGTGTCACATGGTATATCATCGCTGTACCACGAAAGTCAGCATTGAAACCACTTGGATTATAATCGGAAGTTTGACTACTTCCTCAGCCCCTTTTTACCCAATTCCTCTCCCTCACACATTATTTAACTCTCTCTTTAGCTCCATCTGTCTTGCTATTTCCCTCCCTTTCCTGACTGATTTATAAGAGATCATACCTGTTTGTTAAGTTAATACATCAGCTGCTAAAGGAGCCATCTGGAGAGTGCTGTGCGTTGCTGAGAAACCACCAGCCCCAGTGTGACTGATTACTGATGTAAGCAATCGGACATGCCCATCAATATGCAATCTCATGATACACACACACACACACACACACACACACACACACACACACCCCGTGTTTTCATGACTTTCTGACTAAATGTTTCGCAATTCTAATACATATGTTCCCAAACCTCTAACCCTAAACCAAACCTTAACAACAACTTCACGTGTAACCCTAAATCTAACCCCAAACTCTAAACCTAACCTATAATCCTACAAAGTCTGGACTAGAAAAAAAGTCTGAATGAAGTATAAGCTCCCAAACACCCCCAAGAATTTCTATCTTTGTGTCAAAAACCTAACTTCTTCAACCTTAACCATAACACCAAAAACCTAACCTAACTGTAACCCTAATACTTACCCTAAATTTAACCTCCAACCCTAAGTTACTCCTATAGGCCTAAATGACAATGTTTCAGAATCGCCTACAGAAAAAATGTCTATTCACACAGACACACACACACACAAACATACACACAAATGTTGATTGCAATTACTCGTCAACTTGATTGAGTTCCTAAGCCATTAATAAACATGAACCTTCTATATTCTTTCTGATGGTGTGATATATCAGGGCTTGATAATAACGATGGCCCGATGGCCCCGGGCCAGTAAAAAGTCAAGTCAGACTAATAAAACTACAAGTCACTGTCCCGTTCGGGCCATTGCAAAAAAAAAAATTAGATATAAAAAAAATAATAATCGCATTATAAACTCGACATCCTCCAGTTGTTTCGTTATCTGGCACATGCACAAATAACTACCTTGCAGCTCTTTGCGCGCGCTGTTGGCCAGTCAAGAGTTGAGCAGTGATGTGGCGCGTGGCTGTCTGGTAAATCTTAAGCGAGTCACTCATGTGAAGAAGGCAGCTAAGGATAACTACGAGCTCAAACGAACATGAACATTTT
>JACXGI010002624.1:17166-36552 GCA_016801175.1 Esox masquinongy
CCAATAGCAAACAGTCCCTGACCAGCCATGCCAATAGCAAACAGTCCCTGACCAGCCATGCCAATAGCAAACAGTCCCTGACCAGCCATGCCAATAGCAAACAGTCCCTGACCAGCCATGCCAATAGCAAACAGTCCCTGACCAGCCATGCCAATAGCAAACAGCACCTGGTCTGCATGACAGACAATAGGGTGGCTGACAATCCGTCTTCATGGCCCTTGATGGTACTGGTCAGGAATTTAAATGCAGATGCCCATTGGGTGATTGCACAACTTATAAAACCCGCCTACCTAGTAAGACTGACCTTGTTCCCTGGGGGTGAATGAGTTAGTGTTTTGTTTAAAAGTCAGATGTTTTGTTGAGTTGTCTTTTTATAAACTTTTATAATTACAAATCTGATTAAAAAATATATAAAAATATTTTTTATGTTTTATATATCCAGAATGCACTTCATAAAGAATTAAACATGTTAAGTAACAAAAGTATTTGGTTATATGTTGTAACGCTGGTTTATTACAACTTTTGGAAGGAGGGACAGTAAAAATGTTTTTTGGGGCCAGTAAGTTTCAAACCCGCTGACCCACGGGCCAATGGCAAAACGTTTTTAACGTTGAGCCCTGTATATTAATAAGCAATAAGATCTATATCTAATTTGTGCCACTAAAGTTGATGTGCTCCAGTCCTTATAACAACTGTAATCTCCCTCTGGCATCTCTGTGGAAAATACACTATGCTGTTGGGGCCGGTGTACAGTTATTTTGTAGATGCTCTCAGCTCTTGATAGAAATCCTCCATGTGTCACCCTTTGGGTGAGTCAGCAACAAACAGTATAAAAAAGTGATTTAGGTCATGCTTAGGTCAGAAGTGATTCACAACCTGCAGGGCAAAGTAAGGCAGTGAAAGTTCCATCTTCTTTGCATTTTAATCGATAAGAGCTTCGTCAAGTTTAGACCAACCGCACGTTCCCCTGTGTATTCATTTTTGAGGATGACATTTTTAATGATGCATTGGTTTTGGACATTTTGTTTCTTTTCTTATGTCAGCTTAGGTGTTTTGGAGTGATATATCACAGCTTGTTGTGATTCAGGCATCTCAGCGCCAAAGCTACTGACACAGAGCAGTCCCGTTTTGTGCGTTGGGAGACCCATCAGCAATTCATCATAACTCTCTACACCTATTTTTATAGATGTGTGAATTAAGTTGCTGTCTCTGGTAGCATGACTTCCTGTAAGACCTCTGCTAGCAATCTTTCTTTTTCTGATCCCACTCCCTCTCTCTCACACTCACTCAGACTCATTTTCTTCCTCTCTCCCGTCTTTCTGGGCAGATATTCTGTGGGATTCCCCGGTTTTGGTTGTTCTTCACAATGATCTCTATTGTCTCCTCCTCCTTCCCAGCTCCTGCCACCTGTATCACTGTGGAGATCACAAGAATACTCCTATTCCTGTAGTGTGCAGTTCATCAAGTATCTGTTTTCAGGTCATGTTTCTGACAGAAAACAACAGCAGTCAGGAATCAGCCTTATCTAGTTTGACATTGAGTTGGTTTTCCCTCACCTCGGTGCTTGATTTATTTTCAGGAAAAACATAACACTTCATTCTGTCCTTGTGGTAAATCTTCCTTCATTAGTACTGAGTGATTAACATACATGTCTGATAATTTCCATAATTAAATAATGACGTTGGTTCAATTAGTTTGATATCAATACAGTCTCTTTTTTGTGAGCTCCACGCAGTTTCTCTAGAGAGAAATCTCATAGTTCATTAGAGAAACTGGAATGAATTAACTCGGATGCTGGGCCCTAGAGATTTCTTTCATTTTTTAGGCAAATTCTCAATCTAGGTCACTGCAGAAAACAAATATTTTGTTTCTTATTTTTTAGAGTACCCATAATCCAGACACAGAAGGAGTTAAAAACAAAACCTAACAAAGGTGGTCGAAGATGGTGATAGTTCTGATGAATGTAACAACTGCACAATAATATAAGATACTCACTTTTTCAAATGAAAAATACCCATCAAATATTGACTGCATAATAGCACAGTCATTACTGAATCAGACACAGAAGACACAGAAAGTCAATGGAAAACAGATATTTTTTATTAATTTAATCCAGATGGTCAGTTCAACATCAAATATTACACCTTTTTTCTTTGAAATTATACATGCCAAAATTTTTACCCACAAATAACATTTTGCTATTATATTTATTTATTGATATTTATAAAATTCTGTAAATGCACATATACAGTAAATATGGGCATAATTTAACAAATCAATTATTTCTATCCAACCAACTCATCCTTAAGTACTGACCCACAGAGAATTTGTTATTGCCCACATGAATTATCAAATTAACTTTCATGTATTTGTTTCCAAAGGTGTGCCACCTTGTTTTTCATGAGAGCAATAAAAAGTAGTTGCTCTGTCAGTGTGTTTAATCCCCATTGCATTGAAATATTCATTTTCATAAACACATGGGTCCATATTTTATACATCTATTTTATCCATGTAATATTTCAGATGATACCTGCCTTTCACTCTTTTTGTTCTGACAGTAATTTCCTGGAAGGAAAGGTAGTTTACATAGATATTTACACTTAGAAATGTCCTTGTTTTGGATGAAAATATACATGAAATGAATTTGAATAGGAAAGATAGCAAAATGAAAAGGAAATAGTCATTTACAAGCTTACAAATAATGATTTTTAATAGAAGTAATAACTGTGTACTTCAAACTTTGCTTTGACAAAAAATCCTTCATTTCCAGTAATTACAGCCTTGCAGACCTTTGGCATTCTAGTCAGTTTGTTGAGGTAATCTGAAGAGATATCACCCCATGCTTCCTGAAGCACCTTCCACAAGTTGGCTTGCTGTGCACTTCTTATGTACCATACGGTCAAGCTGCTCCTACAAAAACTCAATAGAATTGAGATCCGGTGACTGTGCTGGCCACTTCATTATAGACAGAATACCAGCTGACTCCTTGTTCCCTAAATAGTTTAAAATTTTCCAATCTTCCTCTGTCCAGTGTGTGTTCTTTTGCCGATGTTAATCTTTTCTTTTTATTGGCCTGTCTGAGATATGGCTTTTTCTTTGCAACTCTGCCTAGAAGGCCAGCATCCTGGAGTCGCCTCTTCACTGTTAATGTTGAGGCTATTTAATGAAGCTGCCAGTTGAAGCTGCCATGAAGCTGCCAGTTGAGGACCTATAAGGCGTTTGTTTCTCAAATTAGACACTAATGTATTTGTCCTCTTGCACTGTTGTGCCCAGGGGCTTCCCACTCCTATTTCTATTCTGGTTAGAGACATTGTTGTATGAAATTTTCAGTTTCTTGGCAATTTCTTGCATGGAATAGCCTTCATTTTTTAGAGCAAGAATAGACTGATGAGCTTCAGAAGAAAGTTCTTTGTTCCTGGCCATTTTGAGCCTGTAATCGAACCCACAACTGCTGATGCTCCAGATAATCAACTAGTCTAAAGAAGGCTTGTTTTATGGCTTCTTTAATGAGCACAATAGTTTTTCGCTGTGCTAACATAATTTCAAAAGGGTTGCAATAATGATCAATTAGACTTTTAAATAACAAACTTGGATTAGCAAACACAACGTGCCATTGGAACACAGGACTGATGGTTGATAATGGGCGTCTGTACGCCTATCTAGATATTCCATTAAAATCAGCCATTTGCAGCTACAACAGTCATTCCCAACATTAACAATGTCTACACCAGGAATGCAACGGTACAGTGGGCCCACAGTTCCGTATGTATCACGATTTGTGGGTCACGGTTTCGGTATGAATGCCATCATCACGTTAGGGGTGTTTCCACTCGAGTAGTCGACAGTGGCAAAGCAATGCATGTTAGTTTACAGTCTTCTTACCCTCATCATTGTATTGAACGCTGAATCCAAAATGTTCCCACACAGCGGATTTGAAAGACGGCGGTGCCTCTTCAAATTGGCTTCTCTCTGTCTGGCTAGCGCTTGCCACTGGCACGTTGGAGCTGAGATAATATTTGTATTTAGTTTCCCCTCTCTTCATGCGGCACCTTTAGGGAAGTTTTCTGCTGAGATGTCATTGCAAATCGTCCATTGTTTTTTTTAAGAGGGAGTTTAAGGGCGGTCACTGCGATTGCCACATTTTGAGACAGTGCTGTGGAATACGGTTTCTCAGCCCCCAGGAGCCCCCTAATGGCCTGGGGCCCCCACGTAGTTGCCTGCCTTACCTGTTCACAAGCTAAACGTCTGGTTCTGTGGATCTGAATCTACAACGTGCATGTAGTCTGCTGCGCAAGAAGCATGTTTTGGAAATTATAGGAAAATGACTGGCATATCATAACTCTGCGGTTCATGTGTGCGTGTTGAATCATAGGGGGCTTACCGAACAGTTCGATAACATACCACGTACTGTTGCATCCCTAGGCTACACTGTATTTCTGATAATTTTGATGTTATTTTCATAGACAAATCATTTACTTTTCTCTTGAAAACAAGGACATTTCTACGTGACCTCAAACTTTTCAACGGTAGGGTATATTAACTTGATCATTTACTCAGTGTTTCTCAACGGGGGCGTTCAGAGGATAACGGGGGGCGCTGGAAGGAATATTTTGGAAAGGTGGGGTTGAGATGCCTTTGGGGGGTGTTTGTTTAAGGCGAGTTTACGCTGAAGATTCACAACAATACGAGTTTAAAGTTTCAACTACATGCAAAAAACTGTGGTCTGCAACATTAAAACCTGCCAGTTTACACCACTGTGACTGGACAAGACGGTGTATCGTAACTCTTCTTCTCTTCAGTGTTTCTGTCAGCTTCTTGTGGCACAGCTCTGTGCAGCCTTCACGGGAATGGGACGGCAGAGTATCATCTATAAAATTTAACCCATATGGCGTATACTGTGTAAACTCTGGAAAATGGACACTCTCTTTCTTGGTATTCCCGTGGAAGAATTTCTTTCTCTTAAAAGCGTTCATTTCTCTGAGGCAGCGTGAACGCCTTGTTATCGCAGTGGTTACACATTTACAAGAGGGATATTATGCTGTCTACTTCCCCTGAAAGCAACTTAGTGTCCAGCATCCAGACGCACATTAAAACACTATTCAATACAAGTGGCTTTGTTGACATGACTGCAATACAACCAGGCATAGGGCTCTCACTAACTTTCAAAGGTTTTTAACTTATCTCCTTTGAAAGTTAGTCCTTTTGCTTTCACCCCTCGATAAGTGCCAGCTTGTTTTCCGTTGGAACAATTCATAAGAATGATTATTGTTTAGCATTTCTGATTGGCTGTTGTTTAATTAAGATATGAATGTTAAATTGCTAGCTGTTTCTGATTGGCTGCTGTTTGTTTCCCTGGGAAACTAATAAATCTGTTGTTTGTCATTCAGTGATGTGCTTTTTTGATGATTTTTGATGAAAACAATAGTAACAACAATAATAATAACAACAATAATAATAATCATAACAATCATAACAGTAATCATTAATATTCAGGGCAATTAGCCTACATCTTATTTGATGGGGGGCGGTAAGGGACCTGGATAATGGATAGGGGGGCGCTGGCCCAAAAAACGTTGAGAACCACTGATCTTAGGTTATCTACTTCTGAAATAAAGTCAAATGATGGCAACAGGAGGTGCATTTTCAGGTCAGCAGGAGTTCAGCCTTGTTACTGAGAAATGTAGGCCGTGTTTGAGAGGATTCAAACAAGTGCAGGCAACTGTCAACTGACTAAATCTTTTCTAAATAAGTCAGTTTCAATTTACCCATGATATATTGGGGTGTATGTTCTCTCAAACACAGTCATGTACTCATTGTCCCGGTCTGTTTATTTGCCTGCCAGTAACTTAATGTAGCAGGCGCTCAAGGAAACACCTTGAACCAAAACCCTCATGAAAACAAGGGGGAGAAAATCAGGGAATTTTTCACCAATACAGTATATCTAGAGGAGGAGTTAAAATAGAGTGTTGCCTTGTTAACACCCCATAACGGAAATCAAGTCAAAAGCTCTCTTCATTTCCCCTCAAAAGCAGATGTCTGACTGGAGTTGTTCCCCTTTTCTTATTTTCTCTCTGTCTCTACCTCTTTGCCTCCATCCCTATCTTTCTCTCTCCATCTCTGTTACAGGTCCCAGGTATGAGACCAAGAAAACAGATATGTTCATATAAACAGGAGAAATGAAGAGATGGCGAAAAGTTGGATTGCGTCTTCAAAATCTTTTCTCAATTACATTTAATCAACATTTAAATACATAAGAATCAATTCATAGCATACCATCATAGCAGTTATTAATTTACAACTTCCCCTCAACCATACATACATCTTTATACATATACCAAACATTTATATTACATCTTCATATTACATAATTCATATTAATCTTCTTTATATTACATACTCAGTTCTCCTTACAATACACAGGGATATCATTACTCAAATATCCATAAAACAACACTATTCAGTGTGAATAGGACAAAAAGCTGATTATATATTTTTTATTTTTCTATTTAAACTTTTTTTTTAAGGAAAACAGACTGAGACCTGGATCTCTTTTTAGGCTATGCCCTGAAGACATGTTTACATGTACGGTTAGGCACACAAATAAAACAAAAAAACTAAAAGCTAATATATTAATATACATTACTGTATTATCTTTCAACTTGTGTCCTTACAAGAAATTAAATTCCACTATAATAGTGTGATCAACATGCTACTCACAGTGATACTCTACCCTTCCCAATCACTGATTAGCACCAATTAGCTGGATAATTGTCACTAACAATGAAAACATATTTCCCAGACTAGGTTAAGTGACCGTTGGACATCATGATCCAGGGTAAGTGTGCTAACAAGATCATTACAAATGCATACACATTCCTAATACACAGCTTCAATAACATCTCTTGGACAATTGAATAACCAACTAGAGCTTACAACCACACTTTTAAAACCCATTAAAATAACAGTGACGCCGTTCTGTGCCATTCGCCCTCCCACATGAGATATACCATAACGCGAGCAAGCCTGTCCTAGCTTCAATATAAACCATCCAACAGCTCTCAATCCATCAATACGTAGTTGAACTTTGTAAATTACTGTTTTTACTTCAATAAAAAAGTTTTGCTTGTTACTAACCCATAAACAGGAGAAACTAAGAGACAGAGGAAAGTTGGCTTGTGTCTTCGAAATCTTTTCTCAATTAAATGAGGAAGTGTACTCAGATCCTAATAACGACACTGATGACCAACTGATCACTCTCTTCCTAGTGGTGCAATTATATGGCTATATGTATGAAGGCATTCACCTTGGAGAACTCAATTCAAACAAAAACAGATACGTAAGAACCCTCCTTGCAAATCACAGACACCTGAATCAAACAAACTGTGACCAAACATTTTGTATGTGTCACATCTCTGTTTATCTAAAGTATTCCATAGTCGAACTGTGTGGCCTCATTCTGCACACATAGACACATCTCCCACAGAATACAACACTTTCAAATGCACCACTGAAATCTTGTCCCTCTCCGTTTCTCTCCTTTTGGGCATGTTTAGTTCTTACATTACTCTAGGTCTGTTCTCACTAGACTGCCTGGTCAATAGTTCCCAGGTTACATTGGTTAAATGCCAAAAATTAGAATGTTGTCAAAGAGGGTGGTTACATGTAATTGAAAAACAAAGAATCACTGGTTAGCTCCCTGTGTGGGGCTAACCAGTGATTTTGATTAGTTATAGTGTTTATTTCAAGCAGTTCAGGGCCTGTTAAGTTTACAGCATAAAGCCATTTGAATGTAATAACTTTTTGAGCGTCATTACACTACGATATTTTTATTTCGTGACAGACTATTTTTTTCTGTTGTAAACAGGTGAAAATCTTTGTTACTGTATACAATTTTGCAGAGGTTACAGGGTTTTTCCTGGCTGAAAATGTATCAGAGGTGGTACCCCAACCCCCGCTACCCTGCGCTCTACTGGACGTCCCACTGGGATATACTTTATATAATATCTGGCCACTTGAAAAAGAAATCTATTATAGTGTTAAATCTGCCCTGTTGTCCATGTCCACTTGATCAGCTAATTCACACTACAAAGTCCTCCCCAATACATATGCAAATGTAGGGCTTTACCCTCATTGACCCTCGTTTTTTTTGTTCTCCTCTGCCTGTCCAGGACATTTTATTGGATTTAAGTGCATCCAGCCTATAGTTTCTGCTTGGCTAATTTCCTAAGCCCCCAAACACATTGGCTCCACAATGCTTCTAGCTTACAGAGCATATCATTCCCTCTTCATTATGTCTGAGCCACCCGAGCATCCAGCCTCCCTCTTCATTTTGTCTTGCCATTGAGCATCAAAACTATGAATTAGAAGATCTAGGAATCACATAAAAAATATGAAATCACTCATCAAGCTTTATAATTAATCACAGTCAATATTATTGTTTTCTATTTTCGTTGTATAGAAGATATAGTGTTAATTTGCCTTGAATTAAAAACGCACCAGAGCTGTAGGCCTGTATATTACAGCTTTGTTGCCTTGTTTTTCCCTCCATCCTTGCCTTGACGCCACCTTTATCTCCCACTCTCGACTTCCTTCGGCTGTAAGCTACTTGGCTATGCTGCTTGTGCTCATCCAGCGTCTTCACATTCATATATTTATATTGTTGGTGGCTTAAATATGTTAATTGTATATGTTTACACTGTATATTGCATATACAATGTGGTTGGGGACAGTAGCCTACATACCCTAATCTAATCAACATTTCACCAGTCATCTTTGTCTGCCTCGCGAACTCTATTGAAAAAAATCTGTGATTCTACAATACGTCATATGAAACGTGAACAAATGTTATGCGGATTGGATGTAGTTTAGGCGTTAAGTTTTATTTAAATATTTTGACGTGCTTGGGTATAAAAGAAAACGAGGTTCACTCATTTCTGCGACGTCAGGACCCGTAAGGTCCTGTATGCAAGGTTGCCTGATAATTAACAGTAAACCGTGAAACCACCACAAACACTATATCTTCTATACAACCCTATCTGTAAATCGACACGCCCAAGCCCATTAAAAATAGCCCAATTGGGGGGAACCCAACCCACCTGGCAACAGTGCCAACATGAAAAACGTTTCCTCCTACCTTCACATTCGGTGTGGTATATCGCTGGTGGGCTATTTAGCATACTAGTGCAAAATTATGTTTTACCATGCCGACACACAGAGGCGGTGCGAGATTTTGGGAAGGCGGCCGCCTTTGAGTTCTGTATGCAGGAGAGTCCCTGGGTTACACTTTCCTGACCGATATTCCCCGCGGCTAAAAGTCTAAAGACGATGTCTCTTTCAATGTGTGTTGGAGTGGAATGCATGGTGACGTATGGAGTCTGGTCCTACTTTATGTAAACAGAATCCGGGAAAAAATATTTTTGTAGTTTGGGAAGCAACTAAAAAAAATCTCACACTGGCACCTCAAAAATGATACTACCACTAGCAGCATCACTTGTTTAATGGGGAGCACCTTGTTAGTTACCAGGTAAACAACACGGTCAGTGAGTTTATACGACGTTCAGACAGTAGGCTATCCAAAGAGCTGTGCGGGCATTTGTTAAGCTTTACTGCATACGTCTAGCCCAGCAAAAGTTTCTTATTATATAGAGTGAATAGGAAAAAAAATATTTACATATTAATTAGACGTTATTTAAAGTAAGCACAGTTGCTGTAGTCTAAACACTTTTTTCTAAACACATGCATACCTTTTTCACATACTTTCTAGACAAAAAGTGCATCCCGAAAGTTTGCTGACCTTTTTCACTTTCTCCACATTTTCTTACGTTACGGCCTTATTCCAGAATGGTTTAAATATATTTGTTTCCCCTTCAATCTACACACAGTACCTCAATGACAGAGCAAAAACACATTTTTAGAATATTTTGCAAATTTATAAAAACAGAAATATTACATCTGAATACATATTCACATTCAATGTTTACCCATTTAGCATGTCACACCATCATTAGACATCCATGTCGTCAACCTCTTGAAAAGACATGCTTTCTTTAAAAAAAATTAAAGCTTACAACTAGGATTTTCCAACACTAACACAAGATCAATTGTAGATTATATTTTTAATTAACTATAATTATGAACGCTGCAATATTTTGTTTGTACTTTTTTATGATATTGTTCATATTAAGGAAAGCAGTTTGAACATAAATAATCTAAAAACTAATAGTCATATCTTTGCTAGACCGCATAAGCGGAGCCGGCCTAGAAGAGTAAATTACTCTGACTGACTGACTGACCCACTGTCTGACTGACTGACTGACTTCTGACTGCCCATTTTTATGTAGTGGTTAGACACGATGTCTGCCACACAGATTGGAGACTGGGTATTGAATCCGGCCAGTGACACAACAAATTCGGGTTAGTTGAGGATATACTTCACTGGTTACAAGCTTCAGTTGCTACATATAGTAAGCCAACAGTAAAACAGTTTATGGTTATGTTGCAATGGACGAACTGCAACTGACATGTCTAACATCATAAATCGCTGTTGGAATCATTGTTGGAGTATTTACTTTCTGGTTTCATTTATACTAAACTTTCCCCTGGCCTTTAAAATCTTAGCCATAACCTGGCAAATGATGTTTCGTTTAAACTGCATAGTCTGACCTGTGATTGTAATTTTGTGAAGAAAAAATAACACATTGTTTTTTGTTTAGATATTATTTCTGAACATTAACAATCTCAGTTTGATTTTAATGTTTAAACCTAGTAACAAGTCAGCTTTAATTTCAGATATAATTGAATTCATTATAGGGAAATCATTCCAAATCACCTGTTATTGCAGAGCCAAACGAGGTCCCTAATTTGAAATGTGCTGCTCTACATTATATTGCCTTGTCCTGGGGGACAAACATCAGCCCCATATCTATGCTATAACTATGTATGAATAGCATGTAATTACATCTACTGTTTTCACAAGGCTGTGTGCTCTGCTTTCTCTCCCTCCCACTCTCTTTCTCTCTCTCCATCTAACTCAATTTATTATTATTTATTATTCAAAGGGGCTTTATTGGCATAGAAAACATGTTTACACTGACAAAGCAAAATTACAATATAGCAATAAACAGAAGTTAAATGAACAATCTTGAATTTTAAGTCAATGTAAATGGGTAGTAGTTTGACCCGGATACATAAATATGACAAACACACACACACACACACACACACACACACACACACACACACACACACACACGTTTTAAAAGGATGAAGACACTTCTAATGTACTATTATTGTCTATGTGCACTGTTGCAACTATTTTAAGTTTCAATAGTAATAGAAAATAAACAGATTCAAATTCATTACATTTATAAAGTTGTTTGTGCTCCACTTATGGTCGTTCTCTCATGGTCATAGGTGACAGATCTTACTGCTTTGACTACACAGTAAGTTTTGTGTAAGAGATATGAGTGTTTATCAATGTTTTATTGGATTTACAATATTTTGTGGGTCTGTGTTATCTGTGGGAAGTATGTTTTCTTAATGTAGTCATACATGTATTTTTGCTTGAGGTAAAGAAGTACAGCTCAGTTTCCACCTCTTTTTTGGGCAATGTGCACATGGCCTCTTTTCTCTTGAGAGCCAAGTCTGTCAAAACAAGGCTATTTTTACTAACTGATGCGTAATCAATGCTGTTTGTAAATTTGGATCAGTTACGGTGATTACACATTTTGCCACAGTGTAATCCTTGTTTGTAAATTTGGGTCAGTTACGGTGATTACACATTTCGCCACAGTGTAATCTCTGTTTGTAAATTTGGGTCGGTTACGGTGATTACACATTTCGCCACAGTGTAATCCCTGTTTGTAAATTTGGGTCAGTTACGGGAATTGCACATTTCACCCCAGTGTAATCCCTGTTGAGGGTGGTAGCATTCCAATTAGCAGTATTTATGCATAATTATGGTCTTTTTGTTTTTGAATAATTTGGGTGCCTGTAATCTTTTTGTTGTCCTAGGGCATGTAGGGTCTGTTTATTTGGATCACCTTTTGCTCCTGCCGAAGCAGCAGCTATTCTTCCACACATAAAAAATTAATAACAAAACTCTGATACACTGATAAACCAAAACAGTCTCACAAATGTAAAATACAACCACACAAATCAACAGATTTCTTTTGAATTAGAGCCCCAGAACCAGCCAGCTGAGTGGGCCCTTATCAAGTTTAATGTCTCTGTAGGTTAGGACATTGTTAAGGACTCACTTTTCTTTAGATGGTTGTTGAATTGAACGTCTCTATTGTTTGTTTCGCCCCATTTAGTGAGTTATTGATTGGTGAGTGGACAAGGGCTGGGTGATGTATGGATTTATACATCGTTGTAAAGAACTGTCCAAACATTGCTGATAGACAATGTATAAATAAGTAAATAAATGAATTGAAAGTTCACGTTCGAATGGAGTTATACATTTGAGGGAAAAATGCAATGCATTATCATAGATGGTTAACAAATCATAAATGCCACTGACTGTACCACTATCTATGAATGTGAACATTCATAACGACTACCTCCTATGTAAAACATGTGGAATAACTGAACAAAATTAGGCCTAGATATTATTTTTGTCTACCGTTGCACGATATAGTGATTTTGGTAACTGATGGGGCTATATATTCTCATGTAGCCTAGGTTATACATAGAAATAATCAGAAATCAATTATAACAATTTACCTTTTAGAAATGGATATGGCTAATTAGTGTTTCAAGGATTTCTTTATTTCGTAAGTATACTATATGCAACATTTGGATTCACAGACTTGGACCCTCCATCAGTATCTGAAAGCCCACCATCCTGCTATATTCCCCAATGTGGGGCAAATGGTGGAAAAGAAACGAGATTTGCTCTTGCTTTTGGCAACGTCACCATAAATACTTGCCCTCTGTGCAACAAGCAGTCGGCCTGAACTCGTATTCAGTATGGCAATATTGTCATGGCACTCCAAAGTGTTCTTAACCAGAACAGGTGAACATGCTGGTGTTCCTATTAGAACAGGGGTGTCCAAACAGTTCCACGGAAGGCTGAGTGTCTGCAGGTTTTCACTCTCACCTTGTACTTGATTGACTAATTAGGTAACTAATTGGTAAGTTTCTACCCTCACCTTGTTTTTTAGGTGTGAACTGGGAACCAATTTATAGGAAAAACCAAAAACCCGCAGACACTCGGCCCTCTGTGGAACTGTTTGTACACCCCTGTATTAGAATAATGCTAATATCTAGGAATATGCCTCTTCAGTTCATTTGTTTTCAGCATTATAAAGAATGTATAGGATCCAAGTAATTTATTTTATGTTTGGTACAGTAGTTCATAGATTATTTTGCAATGTAATATGGAGTTGTAGGGCATATATTGTACCTTTCCCAAAACAATAATAGAAAATGATTTGACATGACAATGAAATTGCCTTTCGTGTTATTGTGCATAACTGTGGATTCTACAAAACTTAGCAAGTTGTGAAAAGTAAAAAAAAAAGTTGTGAAAAGTAAAGTTTTTGAAGTAAGTTAAGCATTGCTTATTTTGTATCTACAAAAATAAAATATGTATAGTTTGGGCTTAATTTTCAGTTTTCCAACAGCATACTGTGCTTACCTTTACCTTTGTAGATCAGCTTGTGGGCATCAAAGTTAAAACCAGCTCTTTGTTCAAGAGACTGTACTGGATATTGAACATACTTTTTTTCTTTATATAAAAGAAATTTTGACAGTGAGCTGAGCTACTGCTCAGCTTACATTTTGGCTGATAGAATGGCTTTTTGGAGTCATGCAGCAAAATAAAACACATCCACATTTTCCAGAGACTGCTGATTCAAACAGACTTATCTATGGGTTACTTTGATTGTGTCAATCGTTCATGTGACAACTGTCACTGACGACTCTGGACAAATTTGTGTGTAGCTCCTGCTGTGACAAATGGCTACCACCAGCGTGTTCCACTGGCTCTTTTTTTTCAGTTAATGTGTACCACTCGTTTTTACGATTTGATATATATATTCCGGGTAAAAGTATGAAATGACCTAGCCTCGGTAAAATTTCTGTTTGTGATCCTGGTATGCGGACAGTCAACATTTTAGAGTCCAGTAGGGTGAGATTGGTTTCTGCAGCGAGGTCTAGTTCCAACTTATATGGATGTAGAAGCGAGTAGGGCACAATGTTTATATCTGTCTCATCCCAATTTTAACTGGACAGAATTAGTGTTTGTGTACATTGACTTTTTAATATCTTATGTTTTACCCCAATATGATTAAAATGTACAGCAGATCTTCCTGCCTCATACTTGTTCTTTTTGCCCGACCGCGTATCAGAGCCAGCCAAGAAGAATACATGTCGCTTACTGAGTGCCTGACTGACTGACTACCCATTGTTAAATAGTGTTGGGGTTAGAGATGCGGACTGTCATGCAGGTGACCGGGGTTCGATCCTTGCCATGGACCAAACAAATTAGGCGTTAGATTTCTTCAGGATCGACTGGAAATTTGCTGGCTACAAGCTTCAGTAGCTGTGTTATAGTAAGCCTAAAGTAAAACTGTTCATGGTTATATTGCGATGGACGAACTGCACCGACAATGAACATACTGCTTTTGATATATATATTTCTTAATTCTTACTACGTAGGTGTCGTGTCCTACTGTATGTCACAAGAATTTAATTGTTCAGAATGACGCTGTGTTATTCGGTGCATTTGATAAATAAACTTTGAACTTGAACTTGATTTCGATTTACATAGCTTAGTTCACATGGCATAGTGGTTAGCTTTTCAACTGTTATTGTATGGACGACCATCTACAGTAGTCTTTGTACCAGAGTACCCTTTAGTTCTGTTAATAAACTTTCGGTTGCCCACATTATTTGAGGAAAAATGTAATGGCTGGGATAAAAGATTCATTTGGAGACTACGGAGCTGCTCTGAGTAACATCCCCGACCTTGATCATTTTTACCCCGGTTCAGTTCCCCTCTCTCACGTTAAAATATTTGTCTCTCAGAAATAATTATCCACTCGGTACTTTTCAGCTGGCGCACAACAATATATATCCACTCTGTAATACCGTAAATCTCATATATTTAAGAGAATAATTGTATCGCGTGACCCTTTTATACTGTTATTGTTTTCTAAAACAACGAACCAGCCATGGAGTGATTGGAGTCATTGTTTTCATTAAAGGTAGGCTGTATCACTATTAGCTAACCATCTACAGTACTCTTTGTACAAGAGTACACTTTAGTTCTGTTCATAAACATTCTGTTGCCCACATTATTTCAGTTTCATCTATTACAGAGTTTCGTCTGTAATACCGTGAATGTCATATATTCAAGAGAATAATTGTATTACGTGACCCTTTTATACTGTCATTGTTTTCTAAAGAAACAAACCACCCATGGAGTGATTGGAGTCATTGTTTTCATTAAAGATAGGCTGTATAGCTATTAGCTAGCTATAATGAAAACTATTAGCTAGCTATGTGGCAGACATTCATCCCTTCATAATCGCGGGCCGGCTGAACTAGGCTTGCCTGGTTCCTTTTCTGGTTTTGGTCAGTTTGGGGAAGCAGGGTGTATGTGGTCTGTCCTATGGTATTTTGTAAAGAAGTCAATTGGACATTGACTCCCTTAGTTAGATTTCAAAATTTGACATTTGCTTTCCTTTCTTTCTCTATTTCCCTTTCTCTTTCTCTCGCTCTTTCTCCATGTACGTCTGCCCCGCTTTTCTTTCTTTCTTTGTCCCTCTCTCTCTACCGCCAGCTCTTTAGTTATCTCTATCTCCCTCTTTCTCTCTTTATCTCTTTCTCTCTGTAGTATGTCAGTACTCACCTGCAACAAACGCATTTACATAGAAACCTCACAGTATCCCTTAGTACATTGTGAAACCCCATTGTCAGTTATTCTCATTGAAGAGTGTTGAGGAATGATGTTTAAAGGATAGACTGATTCAAACAGGCAAACGTGTGTGAATTGCTCTATAGAGTGACACACATTATAAGAGATGCATGTCCTTAGTAGGGGATTTCATGCTCCATGGGGTCCAGAGAAATCCCAGTGAGTTTTAATAGGCGGTATTGAAAATGTTTCTCCCCTCTTCTTACAGCCATGGACTGAAACTTTTGACTGTAACCCTAACCTCAGAGATCGGGGGAGAAGGACAGAGGGAAAGGAAGCAGAGAAAATACAATCACTTCAAGACAGGCCACAACAAATGCAAAAGGCATAACAGGGCAGGTTGAGAATCAGCCAGCATTACAACCACTTTAGTGGAGCCCAAGACCACGTGAAGAGGGCAGAGTGATAGGGATCTATATGAGGTATGTGCAATAAAGCCTGAGAGGTCTGTATATTGTACAAATAGAGATGAGCAATGAGAGAAAGAGGAAGAATAGAGAATACGAGGAAAGAGAGATGGATGGAGTGAAAGAGAGGAAATCAATGGCAGTGGGTTTTGGAATGTTCTTTAATATCTTTAATACCATATTTTGTTAATGGTTTAAAAAAGTAGTATGATTTTGAATGAAGCCATTGTGTATTCTAAGATCATATGTCTGAGTGGGGAGAAGAGAGAGAAGGAAGGAGGGGGAGATGTTTTTGCTAGGCAAGAAAGACACGCAGAAAAGTGGCTGAGCAGGGGGAAGTTGCTTAGCAACCCTATTTTCCCCCTGCATATAAGAAGTAAGGTGCGTTTATCTGGCATTGCAGAGAGAGTGAGTGAAATGGAGAGAGAAATGATTGAGAGTGTAAGGAGAGATAGACAGAGAGACAGAAAGAGAGCAACGGAAAGGAAAATGATAAGAACAGGATATATGCAGTCATGGGAAAGCTGTTTTAGGTATGGGAAAGAGAGTGTGTGATCAGTCTTATGGTCTGGGGTGCCTTACAGAGGCTGTGTTATTCAGCCAAGTGGCTCTACCACTGTGTAGCACACAGACATCTACAGAGATCAGCCTCACTTGTAGAATCCAGTACTATTTATAACTGACCCAGCTAGTAAACGGACAGTACGTTGGAATACATTGTAGTGAACCATTCACAAATAACACAGTACTGTGCAAAAGTCTTAGGCACCTGAAAGCCATTTATTTGGGTAATAAGTGTTTTAATTTTAAAAATATATATATACGGTATACATGAATGCACTACCATTCAAAAGTTTCAGGTCACAATTTCTTTGTCCATTAAAATAACATCAAATTGATCAGAAATACAGTGTAGACATTGTTAATGTTGTAAATGACTGTTGTAGCTGGAAATGGATGATTTTCAATGGAGTATCTACGAAGGTGTGCAGAGGCCTGTTATCAGCAACCATCGCTTCTGTGTTTCAATGGCACATTGTGTTTGCCAATCCAAGCTGATCATTGTAAAAGCCTAGTTGATCATTAGAAAACCCTTTTTCGATTATGTTACCACTGCTGAAAACATTTGCTGATTAAAGAAGCAATAAAACATGCCTTCTTTAGACAAGTTCGGTATCTTCAGCATCAGCAGTTGTGAGTTCGATTACAGGCTCAAAATGGCCAGAAACGTAGAACTTTCTTCTGAAACTCATCAGTCTAATCTTGTTCTGAGAAATTAAGGCTATTCCATGCAAGAAATTGCCAAGAAACTGAAGATCTCATACAATGCTGGGTATTACTCCTTTCACAGAACAGCGCAAACTGACCAGTCTCTAACCAGAATAGTAAGAGTGGGAGGCTCCGGTGCACAACTGTGCAAGTGGACAAGTATATTATATTGTCTTATTTGAGAAACTGATGCCTCACATGTCCTCAACTGGCAGCTTCATTAAATAGTACCCGCAAAACACCAGTCTCAGCATCAACTGTGAATAGGCAGCTCCAGGAGTTGCAAAGAAACGTCAATTAAAAAGTAAGATCAAGATGGGCAAAAGAACGCAGACGCTGGACAGAGGAAGATTTGAAAATTTAGAACTGTTTGGTCTGCACAGAGCCCTGACCTCATCCCCATTGAACACCTTTGGGATGAATTGGAATGGCAACTGCGAGCCAGGCCTTCTCGTCCAACATCAGTGCCTGACCTCACGAATGCTGTTTTGGTAGAATGGGCACAAATTCCCACAGAGACACTCCAAAATCACAGAAGAGTGGTGGCTGTTATAGCTGCAAAGTGGGGGAGGGCAACTCCATATTACTGTCCATGGTTTTGGAATGGGATGTCCAACAAGCTCACATAGGTGTGATGGTTGGGTGTCCACATACTTATATGACTACAGTGGATATAAAAAGTCTACACACTCCTGTTAAAATGCCAGATTTTTGTGATGTAAAAGAATGAGACAAAGATAAATCATGTCAGAACTTTTTCCACTTTTAATGTGACCTATAATATGAACTATTCAATTGAAAAACAAACTGAAATCTTCGAGGGGGAAAAATGAAAAATAAAAACCTTACAATAACCTGGTTGCATAAGTGTGGACACCCTCTTATAACTAGGGATGTGGCTGTGTTCAGAAATAACCAATCACATTCAAACTCCTGTTAAATAGAAGTCATTACACACCTGCCATCATTTAAAGTGACTCTGATTAATCACAAATAAAGTTCAGCTGATTTTCCTGACATTTTCTTAGTTGCATCTCAGAGCAAAAGCCATGGTCCGCAGAGAGCTTCCAAAACATCAGAGGGATCTCATTGTTGAAAGATATCAGTCAGAAGAAGGGTACAAAAGAATTTCCAAAGCACTAGATATACAATGGAACACAGTGAAGACAGTCATCATCAAGTGGAGAAAATATGGCACAACAGAGACATTACCAAGAACTGGTCGTCCCTCCAAAATTTATGAAAAGACGAGAAGATAACTGGTCAGGGAGGCTTCCAAGAGGCCTACAGCAACATTAAAGGAACCGCAGGAATTTGGCAAGTACTGGCTGTGTTCTACATGTGACAACAATCTCCTATATTCTTCATATGAATGGGCTATGAGGTAGGGTGGCAAGACGGAAGCCTTTTCTTACAAAAAAAACCATCCAAGCCCAGCTGAAGTTTGCAAAAACAAACATCAAGTCTCCCAAAAGCATGTGGGAAAATGTGTTATGGTCTGATGAAACCAAGGTTGAACTTTTTGGCCATAATTCCAAAAGGTATGTTTGGCGTAAAAACAACACTGCACATCACCCAAAGAACACCATACCCACTGTGAAGCATGGTGGTGGCAGCATCATGCTTTGGGGCAGTTTTTCTTCAGCTGGAACCGGGGCCTTAGTCAGGGTGGAAGGAATTATGAACAGTTCCAAATACCAGGCAATTTTGGCACAAAACCTTCAGGCGTTCGTTAGAAAGCTGAAGATGAAGAGGATGTTCCCCTTTCAGCACGACAACGACCCAAAA
>JACXGI010002624.1:36652-47281 GCA_016801175.1 Esox masquinongy
CGTTTTGGAATGGCCCAGCCAGAGCCCAGACCTGAATCCAATTGAACATCTGTGGGGTGATCTGAAGAGGGCTGTGCACAGGAGATGTCCTTGCAATCTGACAGATTTGGAGCGCTTTTGCAAAGAAGAGTGGGCAAATATTGCCACGTCAAGATGTGCCATGCTAATAGACTCCTACCCAAAAAGACTGAGTGCTGTATAAAAATCAAAAGGTGCTTCAACAAAGTATTAGTTTAAGGGTGTGCACACTTATGCAACCAGGTTATTGTGAGTTTTTTATTTGTTATTTTTCCCCCTCAAGGATTTCAGATTGTTTTCAATTGAATTGTTCACGTTATAGGTCACATTAAAGGTGGAAAATGTTCTGACATGATTTATCTTTGTGTCATTGTTTTACATCACAAGAACCTGGCATTTTAACAGGGGTGTGTAGACTTTTTATATCCACTGTATATAACATTTCTGTTAAGTTTGCAAAAAAATGCTGCTAGGATACCTATATAACATTTCTGTTAAGTTTGCAAGAAATGTTCCCTGCACTTTATTCTTCAAAATATAATGTTGGCATGTTCTGTTTTCTAGTTTGTAATTAAACGTATGTTTAAATGTGTTTTAAGGAAGTTTTGTGTTGGGTCTTGCGCTACTTTTTGACTGTAACATTTTCGTTTTTGCCGCACATGTACATCGGCCCCCAAATATCAGTCATTGATCTCCTTGATCATTAATAATCGGTATCGGCACTGAAAGAAAACAAATCAGTTAACCCCTAATTAACATCAAACGTGCAATATCTGATCCACTTCTCACTCAAGCAATAGGTTCAACAGGTGATCTGCAGGCTAGAATCCGGACACATAATTGAATATGCCTGGATTCAACTCCTGGTGTCTTTTCAACACAAATGATACATATAAAATGTGTAGAACTGAAGAAATGTTGCTTTAAAATAGCTAGATAACCCCTTTGCTCCATGGCATTATGTGTAAAAACCGACGCTTTAAATACTGGTCTCATTTCTATTAGCTATTGTGCAGCAAAGTTGTTTGCTAATCAATATCAGCTCTGCAATAATCTCTCTTTTTCTGTTAATTCTCTCTTATAGACCATCCTAATCCCCTGCTTTCTCGTACATCTCTCAAAACCTCTCGCCTCCTCATTTTGCACGTTCACGTCTCAGCAAAATGTGAGTTTAAAATTCAGTATGACATGTCATAATCTCCCGTAGGTGTAAATCCCTATACATTCTATGTGACCCTGCCAGCAAGGAGTTGGATGTGTGAGCTAACAAGCATAGTTTAGGTAGTCCGTGCATATCACATTTGAATTTCAGATAGATATTGTGGAATTGTTGCAGTTACTTTCTGAAAATAATTTGGTAATTTTTATCTGGTCACTTTTTATACTAAGAAATGTTTATACAGACATTGCGGTACACAGGAATTCTAAGAGGTGTGTTAACTAGGGTCCATAGGTTTACTAGATAGCTGCTGTGTAATTCATGTTCTTTTTTTGGAATGTCAATGTCAATTTCATAATGTATTTGCATGGTAAAAAAGCCTAATTGATATTTTGGCTAACTCAACTCACACTACCAAAGTCTAAAATTGTCATCAGTGTTTAATGTTTACCCCGGTTCAACAGGTTGTAATTCCCTTATGGCTGTTGAGACATACAATTATCTGAGGTTATACTTAGTGGGCTGGCTTTTGTTAAACCTGATAGAAAGTAGAATAATCCATTGTCCTTATTTCTTGCCTTTTCCTATCTGTCACCTGCCATCAGTCGGGATTTTAGCATATTCTAATTGACACACTATAGGTCTAGCAGTTTGCAAACTACAGTAAGCCTATAATAGACATGATGTAAAGGCATTTATTATTCCAAAACTGCATGTCATGGTTAGAAGTTATATTTCCTAACTTTAGCTAAGCTGCCCATTTAGAATTTGTGATAAAACTGTCAAGACTTGGCCATCACACCAAGAGCATATTTTACGCATCACACCTTTAAATTCAGGGAATGGAAGGGTGTTCTTTAGGTCTGCAACGGCACACACACATTCGTAAACATACTGTACGGTACAGGGAATCTTTATGATTCCCACGTGAACACAATTGAATACATGTTAAAAAAAATCTAAATCAATAGGTAGCTACGCTGTGTTGAATGCGCTGTATTCTATTTAAACAAAAGCCTTTGCTCACCTCATAATCGAAATTACAATAATTGTGTCCGCTTTTCCAGCTCTTGTTTTGTGAGCCGAACTAGAAGAGGAATCGCTCCTTCTACAGTGACGAATGGTAGTGTTGATGAACAAACATTATGGAATGTTCCAGCTTGATAAATGAGGCCCCTGGAATGCATCTTTAGAGCTTTTACATGCCACGTGAATATATTTTCTATGATTGTTATGGTTAATTGACAGAGACAGTAATTCATTTTTGCCGAAAGGGTGGTTGACCAGATTCAAACCCATTTTGCAGCAGTACTTGTGTATCGGAGGCAGCTGCTGCTAGACCACTCTGGACCACAGGTGACAGGTGTTTTACTCTGAATCTTTTTTTTTGCTCCAGCACTGTGAAGTGGAAATCTGTTTTTTTCTCATAAAACCAGCCAACCCAATAATGTGTATTTCATACTTGGGCGGAATTCAGATTGTTACATCTTCCTACTGACCTTTTGAAATCCTGGGATATTTTTTAATACAGGCACTAAACACAGCTATTTTCAACCCTAACTTAGCCTCTGCCTGAGGTTATTGCTACAAGTAAATGTGTAATCCCTAGAGAATTCCAGTTTAAATGCTAACGAGCGCATGCACATTTTTTATACAGTCTAAACTTGATAAAATACATTGTTGCAGTTTGCGGCGTACACAAATCAAATATCAGACAACAAGTCTCTTGTGCTCTAAATAAATAAAATACATCTGAAACAACAAGTCCACACCTCATTTACAAATACGCTAAATACAAATATGCAGAACACACTGTGTGTAGTCCACGTGGGCTGGAGCTACTCATGTAAACGTCCTCCTACTCAGAATAAACTCCCCTGTTGTCTATTGTTCGTGTCCGCTAGTAGCCTACAGCAGATGGGTAGGAACAAGCTCGTGAGGAGTTATCGACATTGGGATCCCTGGCAGGTTTAACTCAGGGGGAGCCAGGACACAATGATGTGCCATGCCTATTATTGACATTATTTTTGGACCTTGTGGTTGGCAGGGTGGAGCAGATGCTGCTGCTTGTCTTGTGGTTATACCAGGAAGCAGTATGATGGTCCGGTACAGTAGGAAGTGGTAAGGCCTCCCACAGGGACACGATGGAACCACCATTTTCACTTTACACTGGCTTTTAGGAAACAAATTGTCATCATGTACTGTTATGTTAACAACTCTTTTACTGTAACTCTTCTTACACAGACCCTGTCTGCCTGCATGTCTATGTCTGTCTCTCTCACTCTCACACACACACACACGCACGTACACACACACACACACACATTAAACTCAAAGGGCTTCATTGACAAGGTGGTTGCCAAAAGCAAGCGGAAAATAAGAAAGATACAATAAAAATGATAAATAAAGGTGGAAGAAAAACGACAATCACAAAATCTAAGTAAAGATCACACAAGCAAAAGTTTCACAAGGATTTTCTAAGGCATTCAGGCATTGTGACTTTTCTCTATTTCTCCATACCTCTCTGTCACTCACATTTTTGCTCCTGCTAAACCAATTCTTTATCCCCTGTTGCTTTACAGTTCATCCGCCCTGTCCCTCTTTGTTTTATCCCTGTGGCCAATTGTTGATTCAGGATGCGGAGTAGGGCAGATTAAGGATCAGGGGTGTGTGGATCTGTGTGTGCGTAATGGATCAGTGTGTGTGCTTAGGCTGTGTAAAGGGCTCTGGGGCCTGTAATAGAGGCTTTGGAGAATAATCCTGACCATGGCCTGGCCCAAGCCTCATTGTTGTGTCCCTCTGAACAGACACACTGATAGCTTGGCCTTAAGAGAGGAGAAGAACACAGGAGTGGGATAAGGAGAGGAGGAGTGATCTGAAAAAGAGGAGACAGAAAAAGAGGATGGACAAGAGGGATGAATGTTATCTATTATTCTGTTCACTTTTTGAACCAGTCTTTGTTCAGTCTTTCTCCGCCTATCCCTTTAGGAATACATAATACGAGATAATACTGCAGGAAAATCCATTGTAGCAACAAGGAGGAAAGAGCGAGCTGATAAGGGGATGTAGAATCTTCTTTGGGATTAGTATTTGAAATAATTGTACTTATGATACAGTATAATTTTTTTTCTCAGATATTTGGAATAAATGTTTTTACTTTACCAGTAACAATTAAGGTTTTAACCTATTTGAGATAATGTACACTTTAACTGAGAAGTGGCTTCTGTCAGGCTACTCAACCATCAAGGTCTGATTGGAGGAGTGAGAGATGGTTGTCCTTCTGGAAGGTTCTCCCTTCTCTCTCCACACAGGAACTCTGGAACTATGTCGGAGTGATCATCAGTTTCTTTGGTCACCTCCCTGACCAAGACCCATCTCCCTTGATTGCTTAGTTTGACTGGGCGAACAGCTTTAGTAAGTTGTGCTGGTGGTTCCAAACTTCTTCCATTTCAAAATGATGGAGGCCACTGTGTTCTTGGAGACCTTCAATCCTGCAGATATTTTTGGTACCTTTGCCCAGATATGTGCCTTGACACAGTCTTGTCTCAGAGCTCTACAGGCAATTCCTTCAGTCGCATGGCTTGATTTTTACTCTGACATGTATTATTTAGACAGGGGTGGGCCTTTCCAAATAATATCCAATCAATTAAATTTCTCAGGTGGACTCCAATCAAGTTGTAGAAACGTCTTAATGATGATCAATGGAAACAGGATGCACCTGAGCTCAATTTAGAGTGTCATAGTGTCTGAATACTTACAGAAATGTGGTATTTTTTAAGTTTGACATTTTTCTTTTTTAAGTTTGACATTTTTCCAAAAACATTTTTTTTTTGCTTGATCATTTTAGGGTATTCTGTTTAGATTGAGAATGGGAAAATGAATCTTATCAATTTCAGAATAAGGCTGTAATTTAACAAAATGGTCTGAATTGAACAAAGCAAATGAAAGGTTGCTGGTTCTAAACCCAGACCCCCCCCCCCAAAAAAAAATGCTGTTTGGTTCCTGAGCAGGACTGTTAACCCTAAATGCTCCCAGGTCATTGCTGTAAATAAAAATATGTTCTTAGCATACTTACCTCTTAAAATAGCTGTGAAAATGAAAGACAAAGCAATTTCTTCTTCAGAATATACCAGATGGCCCCAGTCTGTACTTTTCTACAATGCAGGATCTAATGAGCAAGCCAGGTAACTGATAAACAACCATAATTAGCTGGTTACATTTGCTTTCATATAGAAAGCTAAACTTATGTGTTTTTGTTGTTGAATCTGGTAAGCTGGCAAACTCATTGACCCTACTTTGTAATAAGCTATACTGCCTTGGCCCCCAAGATCCACAGTTGTTGACATCAGTGACATCAAATACAGTCAAATTAAATGTTATTACATTTTCTGATACAGGTTATATTGAAAATACCCTAGACAAAAAAAAATCTTGATCAAGTACAGAAAGCAAGCTGATCAGAAATAAATATAAACAAGAATACGATGAAAACTAAGTGATATACAGTGGTGGAGTGAGGAAAGTATTACACTGGTCTGGTGTGTGTGCAGAAAAGTTTGATCTTAATGGGTTGTTTTTATAAGAGATAGGATGTTTACCACATTGTCCTACATGTCAAGTCTGGCCTTCATACCAACATCGCCACCTAATCATCCCCAGCTTGAATGTCTTTTTTTTAGAGGGTAGATTAGCTTAATATTTGCAATTATAGAAAATCATTCAATATTTCTTGCATCACTTCTAATCCCCCTTCTTTAAATATACTTTTCAACTTTCTCTATTACAATTTAAAAAACACCACTGGCATCTATCTTCACCCTTTTCTTTGTCTTCCTTCAATGATTTTGATGAAATCCAACTCAACATTCCATATTTTTATTATTATTTGTATTGGTATTATTTTACCAGATAAGTACAGCATGCTAAGGCCAGATTCTTATTTACAGCAAAGACGGTCTAAGACCTTGTAGCAATATGGGTTGAGTTTTTCAGGGACAGAATGTCAGGGTTCCTCCACCTTGTTGGCTCTGGGATTATAGCTAGTGACCTTTTGCTTGTAGATGAGGGCACTCTTTGGCTAACAACCATGATTGTGATTGAAGGAATCTGACTTACCACAAGGAGTCACTAGAGAGCAGCAAGACAAGGCAGCATTGTTAAACATTTTAACCATCTACCCCGGACTGTGCTGAGCTAATTTGTCAATTCTTAAAGAGGTGGATGAAATGTTGAAGCCAAATCATAGCTGACAAATATCCCAGTTAACATTCGCAAATATTTCAATGCCTTATTGTAATTTACCTGAGCAGCTCACACCTACACAAAATGAATGCCAGGGTCACTTAGCTATTTATTTTACTTTCTCTTTCAGTCTCTCTCCATTTCAGTCTTGATGATGTTGGTATTGCTTATTTGTTTACATTAATGTGTTATTATTGTCTTCATGCTGCAATTTGTATGCCTTTGGCATGGTCCTCATTGAGAATGAGAAAATTCTCAACTGACCTACCTTGTTAAATAACAGTGAAGTAAATACAAATAACACACACCTATTCATTTACACACACACACACACACACACACACACACACACACACACACACCTATTCATTTACTGTACAACCACACAGGCATTAGCCCTAGTGGAGATATTTTATTTACAGCTGTTGAGTTTTAGAGTGGAGGACCTCTCTTCTGCTGATCTATAATGAAAGAGACAGAGAATGATAAAATCAGGAAATGTTAGGGAGCATCTGAATGAGCCAGGGAGGACAGATTTTATAGCCTCTGTCTACTCTGCTGCCGCTTTTTCCTGGAAATGTATTTCTTTATCCCCACGCTTCCTAGATCCACGGGAACGTGAATAGGGACACAGGACCAGCCACGTTATACCATACACACCCAAACTGTGTTCTATTTCAGAACAGGACTCAGATTGATTATACATGCAGAATAATTTCTGTCAGCTGAGGATACAATGTGTGGTCAGCCATACTGTCTGTTTTCCCCACAACTTTCCAGATCACAGATTACTTTGAGTAGAATGGAACACACTCTGCCCCTTGGCTGTGAGAGGTGTCATTCCAGCAGTTGAAATGAAAGACATGTTTTTACTCTTTTAAGTCATAATGGTTGTGACTGCTTGCAATTTACAGATGGCTAAAGCACATTGAAGGACTGCAAGGTATAATGTACTGCTGCTTGTAATTTATTACATTGTGGGTTCAATTGGATATTTTAGTGGGTTGCAGAGTCATACCAATATTGGACAATTAATTTCACAGTAGATAATATAGTTTTAGTGAGATTTAGTTATTTGTACTTGTGCTCAAAATGCTTTACATTGTTTATTTACCCGAATCACTTACCTATTATACATCTGTGGGTGCAGATCCCACTTTTCCCTGCCATTCTCCAAAAACTCAAGCATAGAACAAATAAATAATTGGAGATAGAAAATAAATAATAGAATGGATTTGTTTTAACAAAATGTTATCAAAATATTTGACTAATCAAAGTAGCCATCTTATGTAGATATTAACAGATGAACACACTTGTGGCATTCTTTCTACAATGGAAATCAACTATTGTTCTGAGAGTTCTGACATATCTTGGATGTATGTTTTGGGTCATTGTCTTGCTGTAGGATGAACCTCTGACCAACTAGACATACACCAGAGGGTATTGCAAGGCGCTGCAAAATGCTGTGGTAGCCGTTTTGGTTCAGGGTGCCACTCACTCTGTGCAAGTCGCCGATTCTGGATCCAGTAAAAGAGCCCCAGACAATCACGCTTCTTCCTCCATGTTTGACAGTTGGTGTCATACACTGAGAAACCATCCTTTCACCCTGCGTGATTTCAAATTTTGATTCATCGGTTTATAACACCTTCCTCCAGTCTTCAGTAGTCCACTGCTGGTGCTTCATGGTCCATGCAAACCTCTTTTTCTTATTTTGCCATCTTAGCAATTACTTTCTTACTGCCACTCGACCAGTCAAACCTGCAAATCGAAATCTTCTCTTTACATTTGAAACTGAGACTTGTTTACTTTGACCAGTGTTAAGCTACCCTTGAAGGTGTTGTCCTGCGAGCCACCTATCATGAAAGCTGTTGACTCTCAGAAACTTGTCTTCTGATTATCTTGTGGTTTTGGGTCTGCCAGACCACTTTCAGAGTTTCCTCCAGTTTCCAAGTGCCTTTTGATGATATAGGAAACTGTTCTCACTGACACCTTCGCTTTCTTTGTACATTCTCTAAAGGAAAGACCTACACTTTTGAGGGTTATAATGGTCTGTCTGTCTTCATTTGTTGATTGCCTTTTTCTTTCCATTATGTTAGCAATATACTACTTCTTGCAGTACAATGCTTAATTTAGTTCCATTGCTGAAGGACAGTTGCAAATTGTTAATCCATTTCTTGTTCCCTGAAAAAGGCCTTTTTTATAACTCTGAAATGTACATTGTTTTTCAGCTTTTGTTAATAACCCTTTAGAACTCATAGTGGCCACTGACGGCCTTCCCTTAAATTACTGTAGCAGCCACGGATGACCGTGTTTCTTTAACAATAATATTTGGGTAAATATCACAAAATGTACCTGATAAAAACCTACACAGTAACTGCATTCCCGTGGATGCTTTCATTAATAAGTCACCAGAAAAGGGTATGCTGTCATTGCACTTTTAGTTTTATTAATTTCTTTACTCAAAATGATAGTTCCAAAGTGGCCACTACTTTTTACATTAGAAGAGACTATTTTTCTGTGTTGTTTGGTGATACGAAGTTGGAAACGTCCTTGCTCTTTGAAAGCGGTAATGACATTGAGGTGAGTAACAAATGAACTGCTGTAATGAACACCGGGACCAGGGGTTTGAGGTTGAACTGTCGATTTATTAGCAAAAGCACAAGGGATAAGGCACGAGCAGAATGAGAGAGACAGGCAGGCAGGTTCGGTAACCAGGTGATCAGTCCGCGAAGACGACAGTACAGGAAGGGGCAGGCAGGTAGGAGAATCCACTGGGCAGGCAGGCAGGTAAAGAGGCAGGCTTCTATACTCAGAGACAAACGGGGACAGGGCAAGGAAAGAAGAGGACAACAGGCTGGGAATGAAAAACAAGGAAGAGCGCTATGCGAAGGCTTGGCAGGTCCACTATGAACAATACCTCACACCTGAGTGGAGGTGGAGAACAGGCTGATATAGAGGGGTAACGAGGCGCAGGTGTTCAGTATTCCGGTGATTGGGATCTGGATTGCGGGCTGCGTTCAGGTACACTGGGATGTGAGTGCGTAGCGGTGGCCGGCAAGTGGCGCGAGAGGGAGGAGCTGGAGCAGGAACGATGCAAGGACCTCACAACTGCGGATATATGTTTGGTGTCGTCTATATTTGATGCTGTAAAATTAGATTAGATTCAACTTTATTGTCATTGAACAGTACGAGTACGGTACAACGGAGAAGAAGACAAGATATTTACAACTATTAAGTATAGTATACGTTACAAGTGTAATGTATACAGTTAGGTCAGGAAATAATTGGACACAAGTTTTGTTTTTTTGGCTTTTAACCAAAATATATTCAGGTTACAGTTAAATAATGAATATGGCCTTAAAGTGTAGTCTCTCAGCTTTAATCTGATTGTATTCACATCCAAATTGGAGGAAGGGTTTAGGAATTACAGCTCTTTAAGAGGTAGCCCCCTCTTTTTCAAGGGACCAAAAGTAATTGGACAATTGACTCAAAAGCTGTATCATGGACAGGTGTGGGCTATTCCTTTGTTACTGTGGATATAAAAAGTCTACACACCCCTGTTAAAATGCCAGATGTTAGTGATGTAAAAAAAATTATGACATGTCAGAAATTTGTCCACCTTTAATGTGACCTATAACGTGAACAATTCAATTGAGAAGCAAACTGAAATCCTTGAGGGGGAAAAGTAAAAAATAAAAATCTCACAATAACCTGGTTGCATAAGTGTGCACACCCTTAAACTAATACTTTGTTGAAGCACCTTTTGATTTTTATACAGCACTCAGTCTTTTTGGGTAGGAGTCTATTAGCATGGCTCATCTTGACGTGGCAATATTTGCCCACTCTTCTTTGCAAAAGCGCTCCAAATCTGTCAGATTGCAAGGACATCTCCTGTGCACAGCCCTCTTCAGATCACCCCACAGATGTTCAATTGGATTCAGGTCTGGGCTCTGGCTGGCCATTCCAAAATGTTAATTTTCTTCTGGTGAAGCCATGCTTTTGTGGATTTGGATGTGTGCTTTGGGTCGTTGTCGTGCTGAAAGGTGAACTTCCTCTTCATCTTCAGCTTTCTAACGAATGCCGGAAGGTTTTGTGTCAAAATTGCCTGGTATTTGGAACTGTTCATAATTCCCTCCACCCTGACTAAGGACCCAGTTCCAGATGAAGAAAAACAGCCCCAAATCATGATGCTGCCACCACCATGTTTCACA
>JACXGI010002624.1:47381-71559 GCA_016801175.1 Esox masquinongy
AATTATGGCCAAAAAGTTCAACCTTGGTTTCATCAGACCATAACACATTTTCCCACGTGCTTTTGGGAGACTTGATGTTTGTTTTTGCAAACTTCAGCCAGGCTTGGATGTTTTTCTTTGTAAGAAAAGGCTTCCGTCTTGCCACCCTACCCCATAGCCCATTCATATGAAGAATACGGGAGATTGTTGTCACATGTAGAACACAGCCAGTACTTGCCACAAATTCCTGCAGCTCTTTTAATGTTGCTGTAGACCTCTTGGAAACCTCCCTGACCAGTTTTCTTCTCGTCTTTTCATAAATTTTGGAGGGACGTCCAGTTCTTGGTAATATCTCTGTTGTGCCATATTTTCTCCACTTGATGATGACTGTCTTCACTGTGTTCCATGGTATATCTAGTGATTTGGAAATTCTTTTGTACCCTTCTCCTGACTGATATCTTTCAACAATGAGATCCCTCTGATGCTTTGGAAGCTCTCTGCGGACCATGGCTTTTGCTCTGAGATGCAACTAAGACAATGTCAGGAAAATCCTACTAGAACAGCTGAACTTTATTTGTGATTAATCAGAGTCACTTTAAATGATGGCAGTTGTGTATTGACTTCTATTTAACATGAGTTTGAATGTGATTGGTTATTTTTTAACACAGCCACATCCCCAGTTATAAGAGGGTGTGCACACTTATGCAACCAGGTTATTGTAAGGTTTTTATTTTTCATTTTTCCTCCTCGAAAATTTCAGTTTGTTTTTCAATTGAATTGTTCACATTATAGGTCACATTAAAAGTGGAAAACGTTCTGACATGATTTATTTTTGTCTCATTCTTTTACATCACAAAAACCTGGCATTTTAACAGGGGTTTGTAGACTTTTTATATCCACTGTATGTCTTCATCAATTAAGCAGGTAAAAGGTCTGATTTTAGAGTTGATTCCAGATGTGGCATTCACATTTGGAAGCTGTTGCTGTGAACCCACAACATGCGGTCAAAGGAGCTCTCAATGCAAGTGAAACAGGCCATCCTTAGGCTGCAAGAAACAAAATCCATCAGAGAGATAGCAGGAGCATTAGGAGTGGCCAAATCAACAATTTGGTACATTCTGCGAAAAAAGAACGCACCTGTGAGCTCTGCAACACAAAAAGGCCTGGAAGTCCATGGAAGACGACAGTGGTGGATGATCATAGGATCCTTTCCATGTTAAAGAAAAACCCTTTCACAACATCCAGCCAAGTGAAGAACACTCTCCAAGAGGTAAGCATATCATTATCCAAGTCTACCATATAGAGAAGACTTCACGAGAGCAAATACAGAGGGTTCACCACAAGGTGCAAACCATTCATAAGCCTCAAGAATAGAGGCCAGATTAGACTTTGCCAAAAAACATCTACAAATGCCAGCCCAGTGCTGGAACAGCATTCTTTGGACAGATGAAACTAAGATCAACCTGTACCAGAAAGATGGGAAGAAAAAAGTATGGAAAAGGCTTGGAACGGCTCATGATCCCGAATGCATCCCACATCATCTGTAAAACACAGTGGAGGCAGTGTGATGGCATGGCCATGCATGGCTTCCAGTGGCACTGGGTCACTAGTGATGATGTGACAGAAGACAGAAGCAGTCGGATGAATTCAGAAATGTTTTGGGGTATATTGTCTGCTCAGATTCAGCCAAATTCAGTGAAGTTAATTGGACGGCGCTTCACTTTACAGATGGACAATGACCCAAAGCATACTGCAAAACCAACCCAACTCCCCTTCTTTTAAGGCAAAAAAGTGGAGTATTCTGCAATGGCCAGAGTCAATCACCTGATCTCAACCCGATTGAGCATGGATTTCACTTGCTGAAAACAAAACAAAGACACACGAACAAACAACTAAAGAGTGCTGCAGTTGAGGCCTGGCAGAGCATCACAAAGGAGGAAACCCAGCGTTTGGTGATGTCCATGCGTTCCAGACTTTAAGCAGTCATTGCATGCAAAGGATTCTCGACAAAGTATTAAAAATGAACATTTTATTTATGATTGTGTTAATTTGTCCAATTACATTTGAGCCCCTGAAATAAGGGGACTGTGTTTGAAAATATTTGCAATTCCTAAACGTTTCATATGATCTTTTTGTTCAACCCCTTGAATTAAAGCTGGAAGTCTGCACTTCAATTGCATCTCGGTTGTTTCATTTCAAATCCATTGTGGTGGTGTACAGAGTCAAAATTATGAAAATTGTGTCAGTGTCCAAATACAGTTATTTATAACTGCAGATGTGCAATGAAGGCAAATACAGTACAAATGGTAATTCTAAATGTGCAGTGACGGCAAATTGGGGAGAGCAGAACATTTAACTATTAAGTATAATGTATGTACAAGTTCTGACTGTGCAATCGATCAAATTGGAGGTGTAAGGTAGCATGTGCAATTAAAATGCGGGGATAGCAGCAATGAGGTTCCCGAGGTAGACATGTACATGTAACAACAGAAAAATGCATGCACAATTTAAATGTGCAGTGCAGACAAATTGAAGGTAAATGTGAAGCTGAAAATGTTGGTAATATCTTTTAGATGGCAATAGCAAACCCGTCATGATAACTTGATAGATGAGCTCATCAGCTGTGGAGCTCGAATGGTTGTTTGTTCAGTCTTATAGTATAACGTGTTGCCATATTCAGCGGTGTAGTCGGCTAATTAGTCGGATTTTTCTCGAGTTTCTTCAGATTTCATTAATGAATGGAAACTGCCATAGCTAACTAGACAACAAATGATCCGTTTCTGTTCGACTCTCAGACTATTGAAAAGTTGTTTGTCCACAAATGTGTGTTTCGCTGTTGAACTGACTAGCTTTCACTTTCACTAGTGAGTGAAGGCAGTAACATTGTGTTTTGCTGACGGCGTCGTCACTTGATCATGATGATGTACTGAATCTGCCAAAAGATGTGCCACATACTTTCTATGTCAGACCGGAGCTGCCAAAATTAAAAAATAATAAATAAATGTCTCAATGAAAACATTTCTATAGAAAAACAAATTTAATGATATATATGCAACTAATTGTCAATCTACACATAAATAAATATAAGTTACACATTTGTAAAATATGCCATGATTTTGTACTTATATATTGATTTTCCTTATTGTTCTTTTCAGTATTTATTTCCCTGTTAATTCATATATTTCCTTAATCTTTAATTTCTGTAATTATTTATTTCCTTAATATTTTATTTGTGTTAATTTATTTCCTTAATCTTTTATTTCTGTATTTATTTCTGTATGTATTTCCTTGTCCATTAGCTAATGAGGGGGTGGAGCTTAAACAGTCAGCCATAGCAATCAAGTCTAGAGCGGCAGATAAAATCAGACTGTGAAGACGGTGAGTCCTGTTTTAGATCCTTGGTGCGTCACCATGTGCGCATTTGTAGGATATCAGCCTGTCACTATTCCTAGTTTATGCACATGCATCGTTTGTGCATAGGTGACATGAATAAGGTATCAAAGAAACTGAGAGGAGTTTTCGGGAACGTCATTTTTTCGTAAACGTCATTTTCGCCAAGTGAGTAGGCTTCGAGGACAGCACATCTTTGCAGGTATGTCCCGGGTGCTCTGGTGGGGTAAATTGGTTACTTTCAATGCCAGTGCATAGGACCAGACTCGTAGTTTAAGTGATCGTAATTTCCGTAAACTTTTTAATAGCTTATTCATGTCAGCTATGGCCAAACACGTGCTTATGCTTTGAGTCTGTATCTATGCACTGGCACTGAAATCAACTTGTTATCCCTACCAGAACCCTTGGGAGAGACCCACAAAGACACACCGTTTTTGTAGCCTATTAATTTGGAGAAAAAGACCTTGTCTTTTTCCTAAAACTCCTCTGGATTTTTCTATAGGCTATCTGGCATACATGTGCACTGGTCAAAGTAGTATCTACTCTCAAATAACAACCATCCACCACACAATCTTGGGCTGGTCTTATTCTAAAGGGACGACCTCAAAGTGTTTCCTGATTTCAATGGTGTGATTTGGATGTTCCTAGAGAGGTCTCAGTAGCAGACTAGTTCTGTTTTGAACAAGTTAGGCAAGCCTGCTAAAACAAATCCTGACAGAAAATGTAACAAAACGTTACTGGTAGCAAAACTATGGATTGTTTTAATTTAAAGGAAAGGTTCGCTATTTTTGATCCTGCGGCATTTTTTTTGGATTATCTAGCCTAATCCTGGACTGTGGAGACATTATTTTTTGGAATTAATACAGTTTTGAGAGTTTACGATTTTTCCTGCTATCTCTCACTAGGCTAAAAGGGAACTGAACGGGGCAACCGATGTAGCGTTTGAACATATATGATACATTCAGGTTTCCAAAATTGGAAGGCCACAGTGTATTGATATAGGTCTCTGTATGTTCTCCTGAAACAATTATGCCAAAACGAGCATTGTATCAATGGTAATGTTCTACGTGAAACCAAACTATTTTTTTCATAAGCAATGCACCTCCTCACAACGTCTGTATACTTCTGTGCTTCAGCTAACAGTGCGGTGCAGTTTCAAAACAGCTGAACTACGGTGTTGACCTCATTGGAATTTACTAGCTAGCAACAAGCACAATTTACGGGCATTTATCAAAATGTTCAAAGAATGTGCATTCCCCTATTGTGTTATTAAAATGAAATGTAGCTAATTGTCTAAAAGACAGGCCGTCATTCCGGAATGTTATCAGTCAGGGAAAATAACTGACACGGCTGTTCCCAACAGTATCAAAATCGTGCCAATGCTCCGTAGTAGTAATAATTTCAGTACTTCCCCATACTATTCACGCAGAACGGGACTTATGACAGAATTATCCAAATAGCAATTACATGCCTACTTACAGATTTGAGAGTTGTCCTTTTGGTCCCTTCAGCCTCTGCCTCTTCCAGTTTCTTTGAGGATGTGGAAGGTTTCTAAAACTGCCCAGTTGATTGCCATCTGTTGCACACGCTGGAGGCGATTCACTTTCGACATCAAACTAAATAATTTAGCTATCACTGTAAACGTCAATCTAAATGTGATCTAACATAAATATGCCGCGGAAATATAAATTGCTTAACATTTGAAATCACTGTCAAAAGTCAGTAAAGCCCAATGAGTTTAAAGAATTGGTCTAACTGCTCCACGTCATCTGTATTGTGGATTGACCAAGGCAATGACCCTTCCTCCAAATTGATGAACACTACATGGTCAACCTCTGTGTCAGCATCTAAACAGAACAAATTGTCAGTCAGAGCCTCAACGCAAAAAAAGTGAATAATCAGCTCTAGGATTTTCAGCTAAGTTAGCCAAGTCTCAAATCCCTATCACTTGTACACTAATGTAGTCACAGCAACCAATGTAAAGTCTATCTTTGCACTCTGATGCCGATTTAATTGACAGCCCCACATTATCTTAAGGACAAGAAAATACAGAAATTAATAAATAAATACAGAAATAAAGGATTATGGAACTAAATGAATATAAAAATAAATAAATACAAAAATTAATGATCAAGGAAATTAATAGTGAAATAATATTGATTTATAAATGTAGAATATTTTTTATATTTCTATGTATAAATATATGTATTGATACATTTATTTATTTTTAGTTGGCAGGTTTGGTCCTCCATAGCTTTCACTTATAATCTATGAAAAGTAGAGTGTGTTGAGACTTGTGGGCTTCATGATTCCGTTGTTATAATCCCATTAGATGTGTGCACCTCCAATGATTGCTGTCTCACTCTCTTCAAAAAGAGGCAGTGTTTCGTTTTATGCAAACTTAGATGTTTGTTCTTGTTTCTACGGATGTCAGTTATATATTGTTGTTTATTCCATATTTAATTGAAATCAGACTTTGCTTTTGATTTTTTTTATTCAATGCAATATTGTAAATAATAAAACAAATGAAAATGGTATGGACAAAAATGATGGGAACCTAATATTTTATTGCACAGCCTTTAGAGGCAATCACTGCATTCAAATGTGAAGCCAGGCTGGAATCAAAGCTTCATTTTTCATCTATGAACATAGAGCTGATGTGACTTGCCAAAATGCTCCAATTTTGACTCATCTGTCCAAAGGAAAGTCTCCCAGAAGGATTGTGGCTTGTCAATATGCATTTCAGCAAATTCCAATCTGGCTTTTTATGTTTTTCTTTCAAAAGTGGAGTCCTGGTTCTTTTTACATGGAACCCACATTCACTTAAAAAGTGACAGATGTTGTGATCAGAAACTGATGTACCTTCACATTGGAGTTCAGCTTATATCTCTTTGTCATTTGTCCCTTGATTCTATTTATGCCATTTGCGTTATCCTTTTACTCAACCTGGGGTCAAAGTTCTTCTTGCGGTCGCGCCCAGGGAGGTTGGCTACAGTTCCATGCACCTTAAACTTAATATTTGCAACTGTTATCACAGGAACATTAATCTGCATGAAGATGGTGTTGTAGCTTTTAGCTTTACCATGCTTGTGTATATTTCTCTGGTCCATGTTTAGTGTGATGCACACAAACCAAACAGCATACCAAACAGCAGAGTGACCACTTTTCTCCATTTAAATTGGCTGAATGACTGATTACAAGATTGGATATGTGTGATACTAATGAAAGAAACTAATTAGTTTGAAAGACCACTACAATCCAATTATTTATTATGTTTTCTTAGGGGTACCAATAAATGTGTCCAGGCCATTTTAGAATATCTTTGTAGAATAAGCAATAAATGGTCTCTTTTCACAGCTTCTTTGCCTCATTCTATGACTTACCAAAGGCATGCAAGTTTACATGATGAAATAGCTTTTAATTTCATCACTTCTCAGGAGGCAGGCATAACTCTATCCTGAGCCGTCACTAACCATTTTGTAAAGCATTTAGGAATTTATCCTCAATTGAGTCCTTTCATATTTTAAACCCTTTGGTCCCACTGATGTGGCCCAATTAACTTAATGTTGATACATATTGGAAGGAATGCTTTTCAGTGAGGTGAAATATGGTGGCAGTTTGTGTAACATTTACCAACTCGCATCATGTCTGTAATCCAGTGTCAGTGGCCTGTGTTATCAGGAAATGCTGTCATTAGTTCATCCATACACATATTAATATAATCCCCATTCTCCAATATACTGTTAAATCATTTAAACCAGTGTCTAGCTAGGTGTTTTACAAGCTATAGAATACCATACCTGCACTTTAGTGCTTGACTAGTGCTGATATCGTGCCTCCGTTTTTAGGGGGAATCTTTACCAGTTACTCTATAAAACAAGTGGCCTATGACTGGCCCAGATTCCTGGTTTAATGGATCAACTTGGAAAAAGCTCCTGCACCCTTTTTATCCCCACTCAATCACTGCACACCTACAAAATTCTAAAAATGATGTCAAATTATGACAAGTTTGACAGTAACAGTAGAATATTGATGATGTCACTTCAAGAAATCTTTGCTGCAGCTGCTTTTAACTCCGATCCTGGTGACCCTAAATGGTTAGTGGGTTTTTAGTAAAGCTGGTTTTGTGGTGGGAAGGCAAATATGAAAACCAGCAGTACGCTATGCTCTTAGGCCTGATGTTGAGAACCCTGGTCTACGGACTTAGACCAACTGAAAACCAGCCTATAGTAAAGTATGGATATACAAATTTTGTTTAGAGTTTTTTTGTTGACCTCACTTTCCCGTCTATCTCTCCTCTGTTATCTAGTTCCAAGGAGTCTATTTGCTGTTGAGGCAGTTTAAACACGCAAGTCTCTGTACACAGTTGTCTCCAGCCGTTATCAGCAAAAGAGTGAAGGGAAATAGTGGAGAACAGAGAGCAAACAGAGACCTGGCGGGAGTTAGATTCAGAACCTTATTATATCATCTATGTGAGATAGTTACTCAGTCTAAAGGTGCATGTGTGCTTGCGGGAGTTTCTCACCTCCAGGTTTTCCTGATAACAACAGTATACTCTTCTAACCATTTAGCCATTTACACTTCTATTTGGGGAGAAATGTTCCCTTCCAAATCATACCACCTCTTTACTATACATCACAGCAACCATCACTTCACATCACAGCATGTCAATGTGTTACAGTATGGCAAATCATTACTGGTGTAGCATTCCACTGATGTCCTGTTGAAACACTCGGTCAACTCAGACAATATCTGACAGGCTTGGGTTCAGCTCTGTTAGAATCTTTTCCAGTCATCAGGTGTGTTTTCAAGAATGTATGAAAGCGGTAAGCAGGAGTGCAGGATATTTGTTTCTTCTTTACTGCCTTTATAAAATGGTAAAAATAATAGCGTGGTTGTCTTGTGGGCTACAGTGCAGTCAACAAATTAGTTTGCTTTTATTCCCATTACTTTTGGAAGCTGCTGTCTTAGAAAGTATATACTAAAGTTATTTTAATCAACATTTTAGCCTGGTTCACTCATTTGGTATTCAGCAGGCTTAACGGAGAGCCTGTCTAGACTACAAGATCGTAAACGAGAGAATACATTTGCCTTATTTTACATAATAATTTACGTAATGTTTCAGTTCACATTGGCATGTAATGAAACACAAATTGAGAGAGGGTTGTGGACTTCAATCGAGAGCTTGGTGCACGTAACAACTTGACCAGCCTCGTCTTCACTGGCCAGACATCTTTTCATTCCTTTGCTATTTTATTCCTCTACCTTAAGCACCATGAACTCTTGCATAGAGGTGTGTTGTGCGCGAAGGAACTCATTCAGCCACCAGATGTATGAACCGGTCACTGCAACCACCAGTCTGTACAATCTAGTCCCAGGTCTGTTGATTAGCCTACCATGGGATTTAGTGCTATGAAAGTTTAAATCCCTTAATGTTTAAACAACAGTGAGAAACGTAACATTAACACACCTCCCTAACTGAAGAAGTACAGTGAACACCAAAAGTATTTGAACATTAACATTTGTTTTTAACGCTCAGCACTTACAATACAATACAATGACTATGGGGTTAGAGAGCATGTTTTCATCCATATCAGGGAAATAAACATTTAGAAAATACAGCACGGTTTGCACATCAATATCTGATTTTTTGTCCTGTGCCTTATGAGAATTATAAATGACAAATTCTGTCTAGTGTTCTAATTGCTATCAGTTCACACTCACTGCTGTAATATCGGTTCAAAGGCCATTTGCTGCTCTTTTAGCACAAACTCTGACCTCTGTCTTCCACCACTTTGCTGTCCAATAAAGGACAAAATGCCTGAGAAAAAATGTAAACATTTAAAATGAGCCTGTGGCATAGGTAGCCTGTTAGCTAGGCAAGAGCACGTAGTAAATGGTGCTAATGGGGAGATATTGAATTTATTTGCAGATATGTGCAATACATTTATTTGCTACTGATGAAGACACATGACTTAGATTTTGTAAAGCATTTGGCCTTTCTGCTGTCCTAAATCCTCAAATAATAAAACAGATTATGATTGAGATAATGAAATGTACTTTGTGCCATTTGTTTTCTTAGAGGATTATCTAAAAACATTTACATATTTTACCCATTGGTTAAAAGATGCACTCTACATAAGTTGCAAAACATGGATTTTTACTGGTAATTGTGTAGTTCTGGATACTTTTATCTTGAGTCATTTCTTTAGTTGTCTACTTTTACTTGAGTTAATTACAGTCTTAATTACCATAAAGTGTCGCCTAAAATAAAAACACTCACAAAAATCTCAAATTGTTTTTAATACACAACCAAATTAGGAACAGTTTTTGCCCTCGCTAGTTTTGCAACGTCATACCTCCGAGTCTTGTCCCGCCTACTTAGAGCTATGGAAACTTTTTCTTTAAAAAATGGTATGAATGCAGCTCTTGCTCATAGCACTAAGATGTCTATTGGATGTTACACCGATCAGCCATAACATTAGGACCACTGACAGGTGAAGTGAATAACACTAATAATCTCGTTATCATGGCACCTGTCAGTGGGTGGGATATATTAGCCAGCAAAGTTGATGTGTTAGAAGCAGGAAAAATGGGCAAGCTTAAGGATCTAAGCGACTTTGACAAGGGCCAAATTGGCGACAGGGTCATGGGAAGCCAAGGCTCATTGATGCACGTGGGGAGCGAAGGCTGGCCCGTGTGGTCTGATCCAACAGACGAGCTGCTGTAGCTCAAATTGCCGAAAAAGTCAAAGCTGGTACTGATAGAAAGGTTTCAGAACACACAGTGCATCTCAGTTTGTTGCGTATGGGGCTGCGTAACCGCAGACCAGTCAGGGTGCCCATGCTGACCTCTGTCCACTGCCGAAAGCGCCTACAATGGACACGTGAGCATCGGAACTGGACCATGGAGTAATGGAAGAAGGTGGCCTGGTCTGATGAATCACGTTTTCTTTTACATCACGTGGATGGCCGGGTGCGTGTGCGTTGCTTACCTGGAGAACACATGGCACCAGGATGCACTATGGGAAGGAGGCAAGCCGGCAGAGGCAGTGTGATGCTTTGGACAATGTTCTGCTGGGAAACCTTGGGTCCTGCCATTCATGTGGATGTTACTTTGACACGTACCACCTACCTGAGCATTGTTGCAGACCATGTGCACGCTTTCATGGCAACGGTATTCCCTGATGGCATTGGCATCTTTCAGCAGTATAATGCGCCCTGCCACAAAGTAAAAATGGTTCAGGAATGGTTTGAGGAACACAACAACTAGTTCAAGGTGTTGACTTGGCCTCCAAATCCCCCAGATCTCAATCCAATCAAGCATCTGTGGGATGTGCTGGACAAAAAAGTCTGATCCATTGAGGCCCCACCTTGCAACTTACAGGACTTAAAGGACTCTGCTGCTAATGGTCTTGGTGCCAAATACCACAGCACACCTTCAGAGGTCAAGTGGAGTCCATGCCTCAATGGGTTTTGGCGGCAAAAGGGGGACCTACACAATATTAGGCAGGTGGTCATAATGTTATGGCTGATCAGTGTATATTTCAAGACACCTCCTCCCACACACCCATTCAAAGCATAGTAATTGTTGTGTTTACTGACGCCATATGTTTCAGTAGAAGACTGCAACATGAGTTACATAGTGCTTTTGAAAACCCATAACTCAGCTTTACAGTTTCTGTAATATCCTCTAAATCTAGTGTGAACTCCAGTCACACTAATGACGATATACCGTACCTTTCAAAAAGTTTTGTTTGTTCTTGAGAGAAGTGTGTGGTTCACCCCAAACACAGCATGCATAAACATAATTTGATCAGCTTTTAATCACACAATGTTGCAATTAAATGTGGATTAAGTTTTGTTTGGTACACCTGCCTCTATATAGTATGGATAGGTACACTTCCTTAAGCTGTGTGACTGTTGGTCCGAAAAATAGGTCACAAGTAGATGGATGTTCTCCGACAAAAATCATCGCAATATCCTTAAAGTATGAGACAATTTTTGTTATGCTTGGACCTGGTCCATTTGAGCAACACACATTTGCTTTAGGTGGTAGTTGGTTAGCTATTTTAATTTGTTGTCTATCTATGAAGTTATTTCCATAAAGTCACGCCCCAGTTCTCATCGATGGCTTCAAATGCCTGGGGACTCCTCAACACCTCAACCCTGGTCAAAAAGGCGCAGCAGCGCCCATACTTTTTGAGGAGGCTGAAGAAGGCCCGCTTGTCTTCCCAGATCCTTGTGAACTTCTACCGCTGCACAATCGAGAGCATTTTGACGAACTGTGCCACAGTGTGGTTTGGCGGATGCTCCGTGGCCGACCGGAAGGCCCCACAACGGGTGGTCAAAACCAACCAGCACATCACTGGTGCCCAGCTTCCAGCCATCATGGACCTTAAGCGCAAGCGGTGTCCGCGCAGGGCACGCAGCAAAATCAGGGACCCCTCACACCCATGCCACAAACTGTGGCACAGTTCGTCAAAATGCTCTCAAAGATCTCTTCGTTTCTGCACCAGCAGGCTCAGGAACAGCTTCTTCCCATCTTCTGTAACCCTGCACATTTATACATTCCACTTGTAACATACATTTTACTTAATACTTGTAAATTTCCTGCCCTCTTCTATTTGCACTTCTGGTTAGATGCTAACTGCATTTCGTTGGACTGTACTCGTACTGTTCAATGACAATGAAGTTGAATCTAATCTAATAAATTTAAGTTTCACTTCAGTAGAACAACAACTGATTATTGTCACATAGGATTATTAAAACGTTGGTATGAAAATTGAAAATTACTGACATTTCTTATGTCTTCAGGCTGGTTCTTTAATCAATTTTAGTAATTTGATAGGGTTATTTTATTTGTCAATATTATTAGTTATACAACAATAATCTAGTAAGCTCCTTTTGGAGCACTGTGCAAGCAAAGCAACATTGTCCAGATTTTGTAGCAAAGGTTAGTGAAGGGTATATGGTAAGTTTTATACTCATGAATCCGGATGTTCAAAATATTTTGGGTAAGATTATTCTGTAATCTTATTTTGAAATGCAGATCAGTCTTTTTTTCTGAAACAAATGAAATAGGTTCATTCTGGTCAAGATAATGGAATTCAGTCTTTGAGTCCTTAAATTACTTTAAATTAATTCTAAACCTGAAGATTCAACTGCCAGAAAGATCTGAATTTGTGCTTGGAATTATAAGATCTCATCCAATCTGATTGAGGTATACCGATCAGAAAAACAGGCCACTGGTTATGAGAAGAATGATGAAATCGGGTTGTAATGACTTCTAGCATTTATTTGTATGACCTTTAAAATACTGTGTCTGGGTGCTGAATGTTTTATAATGGATTCACATTTTGTTGAAACGTCGAATCCTCACATCTTACTGACAGACAGCATCTTCCATACAAAGCAAAAACAATAAGTGTTGATTGTTGTGCGTACGCATCATCGCCCACACGCACAAGAACATGCAATTTATTCCGTCTTCCCCAGCTGGCCTTGGCAGAAGAAAGCATCACACAAAGGAAAGCAAAGATTGTTTACGGCGGAGAGTGAGGACCACTATGTCATCTCTGCTTTGAAGTGTTTGCCTCCCTGCCTGTGTATGGTTTAGAAATAACAGCGCAGAGCGCAGCTGGCAGGGTAGTGGGACAGATTTGTGTGCGGGGGGATCGGTGGGTGTGGGTCGTTGTATGCATATGTGATACACCCAGCCATGCATATGTGACTGTTTGTGAAAGAATCTAGATTTGCCAATACATGAGAAAAGCTGTGACCATGGACAGCTTTTTTAGAAGTTATCTACCTGGGTTTCTTCTCTTGGGTTTAATGAAGGCCGTCAGGTTTTTTTAAATGTATAGTGATTAATCACTTTCGTTTCAGCAGTTAATCACAAAGAAATATTTTTGTGTTTAAAAAGCAGCGCACTGAGTTGCAGTCTTATTATGCTTTGATTGTAAGAGATTGAAACACAATTAACTGTATCAGAATGGTGTCGTCCAAATTCCACCACAAACAACACAATGGTTGCTGTATATACAACTTTAATGAGGCAAGTGTTCAAGTAGGCCTTCATCCTCTCTTCTTAACAACTACCTCTAGATACAAAGAACAACTGTCCAAGAATGTTATGAAAACCCGGAATCTGGCTTTGCAAGCATAGGCTTCTACGTCCTCCCATCCATCTCTCTCTCTCTCTCTCTCTCTCTCACAGGCACTGTTCCCCCCGCCCCTGTATCAATTAGAGGAAAATGAGTAACGGAGCTTCACAAACCATAACATGAAGATCTGAAGGCAGAGGGATAGAATAGAGAGCACGCCCCTGAGCACACGCCAGCTCTAATCAGTACGCTTTCATCTGCTGCTCTTCACTCAGCCTTCGCTCTTTCCCTCTGTCTTTCTTCTCCCTCACCATCATTCTCCCTCGTCTCTCTACGTCTCCTTTTATTACTGAACTCCTTCTCTTTCCTCATTCCCCTGTGTCATCAGTCTCTGCTACCTCCTTCCTACCTGCTGGCCGTGTTTGTGTCTACAGCACAACACAGTTGAATGCAGCTTTATTCATCCCAACAAGGCAAATGGAAATGGATTGACATTGCTGCGGCTGAGGCATAGACGTGCATTCATATACGGTACCAGACCAAAGTTTATGTGGTGTTTCTTACCCAAATAAATATAAGAGCAGAGGTAGCTCCTGATTGGCTGAGTAGTTGGGACTTTTTATATCAATACACATGCATATTGCTCCCTTCTAGCGATCAATGATTGCTTTCAAATACATTAAACATATAAAAATTGTTTGCTCTGTTAACGAGCAGAGCAAAAAAATGATGTTTGTTGTGAGTTTGCCTCACGACATAATGACATAGTTGGCAAAAATGAAATATTGAACACAATTAATGAAAAGAAAAAAAACTCTCATGTTCACAGACAATATATAGTACCAGTGAAATGTTTGGATGCACCAACTCTTGTGGCATTTCTTTATTTTTACATTTTTCAACATTGTAGAATAATAGTAAAGACATCAAAACTATGAAATAACACAAATGGAATCCTTTAATAACCAAAATAGTGCTAAACATATCAAAACACATTCATATTTTAGATGAGTCAAAAATGCCACCATTTATCTTGATGACAGCTTTGCATTCTCTCAAACGGCTTCATAGTGTAGTCACCTGGAATGCTTCTTGAAGGAGCTCTCACGTATGCTGTGCACTCAACAAACACCATATCAATTGGGTTGAGGTCAAGTTATTGTGGAGGCCAGGTGATCTGATGCATTACTATCACTCTCCATCTCAAGGATGGTCAAAGGGCACATGCTCCATCTGAGCTAAATTTGGAGTGTCATGGATAAGGGTCTGAATACTTATGTAAACGAGATATTTCAGGGGTTTTTTCAGTAAATTGGCACACATTTCCTTGTCATTATGGGTTATTGTTTGTAGAATGGTGGGAATTTCTCTAAGAATTCAATACATTATATATTAAGTCTATAACAAAAAATTGTGTAAAAAGTGAAGGGTTCTGAATGCTTCCCAAGGTACTGTTTGTAAACTATAAAGGAAGTTTACAATTTTCTTAGACTTTGCCATGTTATAATAAAGACTAATATATCTTTGCCATGTTATAATAAAGATTAATCAATTTCATATAATATATAGTTTTAATTAAAATGATTATCTGTGATGTTTGATATAGTATTACATTTTTTTTATGGTGCTTTCAATGGTCTACCATGTCATGCATTAATACCAGGTACCAATCCACACGTGGCTGAAGCAATATTTGATCTTTCCTTCTTGATGTGTTTCTTCATTTTTTTCTTCATTTTTCTTCCTATTATCATCATCATTATAATATGTTGGCTAATATCAGTTGACCTAATTAAAAATTATCAAAGCAACACTGCGAATCAAATCAATAGGCCTTGTCCGCACATTGGCCATCGGAGGAATGTAAATGTAAGTTTCATCTTTTACCAACATTTAAGGCAATATTTCTTGAGCCTTCATTGCCACTACTCTTCGGCCCAAATAGGCATTGAAGACCAACTTTTCTTTAATTACCACATTGTTAATTAAAGTAATATAGGCATACTGTATATCGTAGCAACTTGTGTGATAGGCAATCGAAATATAATTAACAAACCAAGCACTATGCATCTGTTTCCTTCAATAACGGTTTCCAGCAAATAAATTACTCTCCCCACCACATTTCTTTCCAATTCAGTTTCTTCAATAAAGTAAGCTTGCTGGGCTTATTACTGTAGACCTAAACACAAAATGGAAATTTACTAGTGAGTGTTTTCACATTCTTCTACAAATAAATAAATAGATAGATAATCTCAGATATTTTTTCTTCACTGTTCTACCCTAAAACGCCACCAATGCTTTTCATACAAAATGTTAAATAGTGTGACGTACAGAGCATTTGGATTGTGTTCAGACCCCTTCACTCCTTCCAGATTTTATTACATTACAGCCTTATTGGAAAACTGATGAAATAGATTTTTTTCCTCATCAGTACAAACAATACCCTATAATGACAAAGCAAAAAGTGTTAAAAAATATAAATACATATCCTATTTACATAAGTATTCAGATATGTGTCTGTGTAATATTCTGTACTACAGGAGCATAATTAGATATATATCTTAACTGATGAAGGAACATCCGCTCGTTTGTCTGACCAGCTGTAAGGGACTGTCAGAGAGATGTAAGGGTCGGTAGGGTGGATGCTGAGATGAGTGATAAACGACATTCTTTGGAATAGCCCTCTAAACCTGAGTGTAATATTAATTGTAATATTAATTAAGGAGCACATTACACTGCATGTCTATTATGTAGACTTCTGGCTGTTAATGTCATGTCGGTTAGACATTGAATTCAGTCCATTGTTTTGATCATATTCCAAGATGCAGAGCTTCTGGATGTGCTGTTCTACATTTCACATTTCAATGTCAATAGTGTTTTTCTGAGGTCAAATGTGTAAAATATTGTAGTTACAGTCAAAGTATGTAGAATTGCTGGAAAATATTTTCACGTGGAAGACCCCCAGAGTCCCATGTCTAATTTGCCCCCCTTCCCAATGTTTTACTGACTGTTTTGCCCTCGCATGGCCCTTCTACAGAAATGTGTGTCATGCATGATTGCGTTGCTAATTGTTCTGAATGCATTCATACAAAGAACTACATCACAGGCCATGGATGATAATGATTTTTGTGGATCACAGCACATGGTGTTCCAGTGTTCCGATTGATCCTGGTTTTGTGGCAGGAATGTTCCATTTGGAACACAAAGGGGGAATTTATATAGCAGATAGTGCTCAAGCATATTTTATATAGAGACAGAGCTGGGTAGAATGAGAGAAGAGAGAGAACAAGGGAGTGAGAGGTACTTGTTATTTCTAAAGCCTTTTAAAATGCCATTCAACAGACCCTGCTTAATCATGTAATCCCTGAATATTAAAAAGAGGAAATGTAATTAGGAGCTGAATGTTTAGAATGGATGTGAAGGCTTAAATGTTCCACTGTCTCATTAGTGTCATGCTGTTGCTCACTTGGTGTTTCTGAATTCCAGCAGAATGTACAGACTCAGTAACTGTGTCTGCAGAGTGTAGAGCTTTGTTTGTATGTGTACTCTCAGACAAACCTTTTGCTCTCTATGTGTATATACTCTCAGACATCTCTCTGTCTCTGTTGATACTTTAAGCTGTGTCATGTCTGCGTTCCGTGAATTATATGGGAAAAATTCCAGGGCTGCCTAAAATCATGATTAACAGCAATTTTGTAGGAAGTTGCATTTATTTAAAGTGGTGCATTGAGTTAGAGTAATAATATGTCATTGTAACAGATTGTTCACGTTGTATCAGAATGTTTTTTGAGCACAACATGTTTTACGCAATAAACAACACAAAAGGTGCTGTAATATAAAGCTATTAATACTATTATTCCCTTATTAATGAGAGGAAGTGGCAGGCCCACTTCCTCTCATATCTGTCAGATGGGGGGGAAACATCTCCACTCTCTCACCTTCCCACACTTCTCCCACTAAATTCCCTCTTCAACGCATCCTGTGGTTCGATGTCCGCATGGATCCAAGTGGACTTAAGGTTTCTTGTGGCAAAGAACTGGAAATGCAATAAAATACATGAAAAACACGGTGAACATTTAATGCGATATTAACACGTTAACTTTGACAGCCCAAGAAAATACATCTGAAAGTTCTGGGAGCAGCGACTAAAATATCTCCCTGGTGAAGCAGGCAGTAATTTACATGAAAGGGGTGGAGAGGGAGTGCTCAGTGTTGGAGAGTATCTCTGAGTGTCAGATGAATTGAGTCAGCAGCTAAGAGGAAAATTCCCAAATTATGCTGAGCAACTTTTAACCACAACAAAAAATCTCGCAGTTTTGGCGTGTTTTCGGTGTACCCTGAATATGTTTGTTCTCTGCTAATCGCTATGCAAACAACCCTACAAACAGTAAACCTGTTGAGTGATTCAGGGTATTCAAGAATTATTAAGTCCTCTTCTCGGTTAACAGTACAGATTTCTTTGTTATAGCCTGGGCAGTGAGAGGCTGTTTTTCTTTGAGAGACCGGTTGGCATGTCCTCTTCTACCATTTCCCAACACCCTTATGCCTTTCCTTTCTCAGCTATGTGCCAAATATCTCTGGTGTTCTGTTTCAAACCTCTGTCTACTTGACTTTCCCCTTGGCCCTGAGGACAGATTAATAACGTTTGATCAGTGTTTACGCTTTTATTTCACCTTCCCACACATTGTTTTATGTGTTAATGTCAGACATGGTGGGTCTCAAAGGTCACCTCTTTGATAAGCGATTTCCCTTTGCTCTGATTCCACGTTTGAAGCCAGCGTGCTGCAGTTCCATTTGCATTCAAATCATATTTGTGACACACTTTGTAAACAACTGGTGTAGACTAACAGTGAAATGCTTACTATGCAGAGTTATGGGAAAGAGATAGCAAAATAAATCTGGCTATATAAAGTACCAGTACTAGGGTTGATGTGTAGGGGTATGAGTTAGTTCTGGTTTATTCACTGTAACTGGGTGACCCTCAGGAAACGGACACATTCAGATGTTTAGAGCCCTCGAGGGCGTTTTATTATGACCAAATTCAGTCACGCCTGCGTGATATCTGATTAATTTGGGCTCATTGACCAGGTGGTCAATGAAAATGAGAAATGGTTCTTAATTAACGTACCTGTTTAAATAATGGAAAAATAACGTTTTATATCTGTTACTTAGTCACATTACCCCCACCTTTATTTACTGTGGTGCAAGTGCACTCCGCTTGCAGCATCATCAGCCGATATAAGCCATTAGCTAAATGCATTACCAGAATGCGATCTTTTGCAGTCTATTTGCCGAGGTAGTGCCTGGTAAAGTGTCTGGTAAAGACAAAAGTCACAAAGACATCTTGAAATATCAAACCATGGGTGAATACTTTTGAGATCCATGGGAATAGACAATAAACATTCAGTTACACTAAATACAATGAGACGCATACAGATAGTGTTGATGGATTCAGGAGGTGCATTGATCAAAGAGCAGCTTGTTTATTTTATTTTATAAGATTAAAGCTTAAGGTGCTATTGCAATTCTTTGCGGTCATTGGCAGCAGCAAACTGAAATTAATTATGAACAAAGTAATCAATCAAAGGACGTTTAGGCTTTAGGAGTGACCAGAATGAGATACGGTCCCCTCAACAATTACTGGAACGTTTGGTAAGGATGAGCAACAAAGGCTTTAAAAAAGTCTTGATCATCTTGATCTTACACTCATAAGGAACTATTAAATAGTCAGCCATGACTTCCTGTTCAATTGGGGTATAAATATTAGGTGACATGGACTTGCAAAACACCCTTATTCATCCTTGTCTGCCAAAGCTGACTGCCCCTACCCGGATCTTTCATCCGGACAAAGCATTCCTCCAAATCCACACTATGCCTAACTGTAACTCTGCTAGGTCACCTTCTCCCAATAAACTGTGTGATTTGGTGTTTGTCAGTTTATTAGTGTGTGAGTGTGTTGGTTTGTGATCCCTGCAGGGTGAAAGGCCATAATAGAGCTTATGGAATTTTCAGAAACTGTCTACCACTTGCTGAGTAGTGACAAAGGTTGAATTGTTGAGACCCACGTCACAGTTTCCCAGCCCTTGTTTTTCCTTCTTCTCACTATCACCCAGGAGGGGAAATTAACTGACTTAGCCAGTAGTAAATATCTCCCTCCCTGAATGAACACGTGCTGAGTGGATGGACTGAATGCCCAACATGTCTTTGACATTCTAACCTTGCCCTTACTCTTCTGACGAGCGCACACAGAGTTAGGACGTTTGAAAAAACAGTGAGAACCTAGAGCACCTTATTACCAAGCCTACATGATTGATATGCAATATTGACAGCCATTTCAGCACATTTACTAACCATGGTATGCACATGAAGTTTGAACTGAAGTCAGGTGAGTAAATACCCTATGGTCTAACAACTTTCGTAACCACAAGCATTCTTCATTTCTTTAGCAAGCTGACATCATGGGCAGCAGTGATCCAAGAATGGTGGATAGAAATTGATACACTGGGTGTCATTCCGGGCCGTAAATTAATTCTGTGAGCTCTCCAGCCCCCGGTTGAATACCTGTTAAGGAGGTTATTTACTTGGAACAATCTTTGTCCCTCCGCTACAGTGTTTCTGTTTGTTTGTGAGCATTTCCATGTTGATCATTTGTTGCTATCCACGACTTTGGTGTCTACTCACTCTCATTACCAGGCTAGGGTGAATAATGTCCCAGTAAAAGAGGACCGTTGTCTCTAATTAGCACGTTACGCCATGCATGTGCCTGCAAACAAATCACAGTCGAACTATTAATAATGATCATATGTGGGTAATTTATGGAGCTTTAAGGGGCATTAGTGGTATGCAGGCCTGTCTCATTAATAACCTGCAGAGTACTCCCACATTCACTGCTGGACACTGCACTCTCCACTACCCACTCACCACAGTTGCCTTGGGGTAATCGAATTGTTTCTTGTCTGGGATATTACGGTATTCTGATCCTTTTGTTTGACTTAGCTGTTCTACTGTTCTCTTAGGTGTGAAGAATTCTTAGCTGAGACCTGCAGCTCATGTCTGTCTCTCATATCAGAAGGTGATTGTAGTGAAGGTGGTTGCGTGGCTGGTCCATTAGCAGTCACACTGCGGCATCTTTCTGCAGGGAGCGTGTTGTGATGGCACATGGGGAGAAGCAGGCAGTGTGTCAATCAAACTGATGTATCATCTTTCTGGAGTGTCAAGCTGTCTCTTTCCCGCTCCCTCTTTCACTCATGCATTTACTATTTCTCTCTTGGTTCATTTTCAATGTAATGGGCTTTATGGGCATAGAACATATTTGTCAATAATGACAAAAAAAGTCAACTGTTCCTCTTTCATTCTTTCAGCCAGATTGGAATTCCCACCACTCCCTTTTACTCCTCGGAGTAAATGACAATGAGGAAAAAAAAAAGAAATTTTACATTTTAGTCAGCAAACACTTTTCCAGCAATAAACGTACCCTTATTGACCACAGATCCAAACACTGCTGGAGACTATGGGTTGTGTGCCCAGGGTACAATAAATAAGAGTTGCACACACTGGTTGGGGAGATTGGCACTGGAGTAAATCATGCTGACAGAGGAGCCGTTAGGGATAGCAGAGATAGAAAGAACACATATACTTGCCAAAACTAGGTACGATATACAGGTCAAAGTGTGGTGTTGAGCCCTGCGCTCTTCCCTTCATTGAGTAACCCAGCAGAAAGTCTTTGATTCTTTGACAAGACAGCCACTTGACAAAATCACTGCAGCTGAATTAACAGGGTACTGAAGTGTGGGACAATAATTGTTAATTGTCTAGCAGAAGTGAAAGACACCTCCCAGCACAGATTATTAATTGCCTGGCTAAGGTGAAGAAAACTGTACAACACAAACACAAATGAAGGGCTACTGCACACATGAAAAAAAATCATGTGTGTGGTTGCCTCAGTGAAACTGCTGAAACTCAATTGTGTTTCTTGTCGGTCATTGTTATTATTAATGTTCTGACACTTTTGGTACAAATGTGCAAATTCATGTAAGATTGTAAGGCCAAATTGGCCCAAACCTGCATGATGGTAAAGTATGTATGGACCAAGATCTAAAACTGTACCATATTTGAGGCCAGTATGTCAACAAACATGAACGCTACTGACCAGTGAGGTGGACCATAAGTGTGGTTTGGCAAATGTGTGGTCACAACACTTACATGGTGAATTGTATCTTACAGTTTTTCTCAATCGTTTTGGCTCATTTTTCGAAAGAGAATTATTTTGATCAAAACAATAAGTTCAAATCTCTGAACAATTAGTTTCTTGCTCACACCAGATTAGAATTTCTCATTAATTTAAGGAAATTGCACGTGTTTTGGCACATGTGCAAAAGAGTAAGTACAATTGTCTACAATAGGCAAAATACCTACATGCACATGGCTTGCTGATCAAAATTGATGAGATAATTCTGTGAAATTGTCATGCTCTTCACAACTTCTAAACTTTCTTTCATGAGCCATCACATGCAATATGATCCATTAAAATATCAAAATCTGTCAGACATACATGTACATGTATACTCCATAAATATCTATGACATGAAATGTTTGTGATATCTGCTATATTTGGAAATTACCTGCCAGGTGACATGAAATAGGAATCGCCAGGATATTTTCCCCCTGGTGCATCGAAAGGGAAAAGATCAGATGTGATGTTGATGAAAATCTCTTCCCAGACCAACAAGAGAGACTGGATGTCCACCAAGAAGATGGAAACTTGTACTGTGAGGAGGTACAAGTCATTGTTTTTACAGAAATACCACAGAATTTTTCATGGTTGCAGTTTTTTTGTTTTCATAGATGTCATTTTTGTGGTGAATTTCCAGCTCACTATATATGACTTTATATGTAAGAAATGTGTAAAAATTGACATGCAAAAGTGAATTTTCTGTTAACATGTAACACATCGCTAAATTGACTGTATATATACAGATGTGCATATCCTTTTTCTGTGTACAACAGAATTGTACAGTATTCACTTTTCCCAGTAAACTTTTACCACTGTTGAAACTGGTATCTAAAAAGCTCAGTGTGATAAACACCAGCATTCAGCTAGACAGAAAAGTAGAACAAAACAGACATTTAATTATAACAGACATTTCCGGGGTTGAATGGAATGTGCTATAAATTCTCGGACTACAAATAGATTTCTTGATATTCTTACAAGCTCGCTCATCAACGACAGAGTAAATAAATCCGCAAACGATCAAATTGAGGATCTAAACTCAACACTGCGAAATACTTTAGATACGGTTGCACCACTAAAAACAAAAGAAATGCACAACAAGAAACTTGCTCCCTGGTAGACAGACAATACTAGAGCACTCAAGCTAGCCTCCAGAAAATTGGAGCGAAAGTGGCACTCCACAAAGTTGGAAGTATTCAGACTAGCATGGATAGACAGTACACTACAATACTGAAAAGCACTCACATCTGCTCGATCAGCTTATTTCTCCAACCTGATTGAGGAGAACAAAAACAATCCAAAATTTCTCTTTGATACAGTTGCAAATTTAACAAAAAAGCAACGCTCAACAAGTGAAGTGGGTCTTCACTTTAGCTGTAATGAATACATGAACTACTTTGATGAAAAGATCATCACCATTAGAAACCAAATATCTGACTCCTCATTAAATAGTTATAGTCTCCAAAATCTCAGTTGTCCTGAGAATGTCCTGAACCTCCCTGACCAGGTGTCAATGGGGACACTTGAATTTTTTTATCCCGTTTCACTCGACACATACACTAAATTTGTTATGAGTTCTAAACCCACAAATTGTCAGCTAGACCTGATTCCAACAAAATTACTTAAGGAGCTATTTACTGTGCTAGGTCAGCCAATGTTGAACATAATAAATTGCTCCCTTTCCTCCGGATGTGTACCAAAATCACTAAAAATAGCAGACATTAAGCCTCTTCTAAAAAAATCTAATCTGGATCCTAACATATTAAACAATTATAGGCCAATATCGAACCTCCCGTTCCTCTCAAAAATCTTAGAAAAATGTGTTTCCCAACAAATGAATGCCTTCCTGAAGACAAATAACATTTATGAAATGCTCCAGTCCGGTTTCAGACCCCATCATAGTACTAAGACTGCACTCGTGAATGTAACAAATGACCTTCTAATGGCCTCAGACAAAGGTTCTGCATCCGTCCTGTTGCTTCTTGATCTTAGTGCTGCTTTTGACACTATTGATCACTCCCTTCTCTTAAAGAGACTGGAAACCCATATTGGGCTACGTGGACATGTACTAGCCTGGTTTAAATCTTATTTATCTGAAAGATATCAGTTTGTATGTGTGGATGGCATATCCTCTGACAATCAAAGGTATGTTTTGGTGTTCCTCAAGGCTCGGTTCTGGGCCCATTATTGTTCTCACTATATATGCTGCCACTGGGTGATGTAATCCGGAATCACAATGTCAATTTTCACTGTTATGCTGATGACACACAGTTAAATATTTCAATGAAGCATGGAGAAGCCCCAAAATTAGCTACTTTGGAAGCATGCGTTTCAGATATTAGGAAGTGGATGACAGAGAACTTCTTGCTTTTAAACTCAAGAAAAACAGAAATGCTTGTTTTAGGACCCAAGAAACAAAGAGCTTTGTTGGCAGATCTCACTGTGAACCTCGACGGCTGCATGGTTGTATCCCA
>JACXGI010002625.1:0-16929 GCA_016801175.1 Esox masquinongy
CTACTCCTCTGCTGCCTGTGCGCTCTTCTCCTTTATCTCCTCTTTCTCCTTCATCCATCTTTCTCCTCGTTGATCCCGGAGGTTTTGTAGACAAGGGTTGAACCTGGCCCATCTCCCCCTTTTCTTCTTCCAGGTTACTAGGGTCTGATTCTTCTCCTGATCTGCTTTGGCCAAAGCTTTCTCCAAACCATTTCTGATAAAGTTCCATCTATTCCTCTCTCTGACCCTCTCCTTCTCCACTCTTTCATTCTCAGCTTACAGTCTGTTGATGTCCACTGTCACCTTCCCTACCTTGTCCATAGACACAATGTTCTCTGCTATCTTGTCCAGCAACATTTCTCTTTCTGTTGCTGTGTTTTCTTTCTGTTTCTCTAACATATCTCTAACCTTTTCATTCACAGTTAACCGTCTTGTGTTCTCAACAGTCAACTTTCCTGTCTTGCCCAACTGTAGGATATTCTGCATCTTCAGCTTACATTTGGTTTTCTATCTTTTCTTTTTCTGACAGTAAGCTTTTTCTCTGTTTCTTTAACATATTTCTCTCCCTTTCATTCTCATCCAACATCCTTGTGCACTCCACTGTTACTTTCTCTAACTTGGCCAAGTACAGTACAGTGTGTCCTGTTCCTTCATCTTAACCATCTTCACATCCATCTTATGTCTGTCTGACATCTTTTTCTCTCTGTTCTTTAAACACCTAGCTTCCATTGGCTGCTTTGTACGTCGATAGTGTCCTCAGTCTGTTTCATCTTGCTTAGAAGATTTGCCTTTGTCTTTCGTGGTCTTGTTCCTACTTCATCTTTTTAGAATTGTTGGACAAAGTTCTCTCTTGCTTCCTTCGTTGGTGTTCTGCCTTGGTACAAGTCTCAATCCCCTTTCTCATTCTCACCAGACCCTCCAATTCTCTTTGCCTTTCTTTCAATCTTTCCTCCATCTCATTGTCTTTCTTCATTTCCTCACTTCCAGTCATCTGTGTCTCCATCTCACTGATCACTGTCTGCTTCAAACGAGGAGAATATCTTTCCTGCCCATACCATACATCAGTTAGCCCTATTCTCAGGCCAATTTCTATGGTCTAGTTAAATGCTAGCAGTATACTGTTGACCTTTAATTATTAGTAGCAGTAGTTATTGCTAATATAAATGTACTTTACGCATTATTTTCTGACTCATCCTTTGAGTGGATTCAGTCTTTCACTTCTATGCCAATTCTGTCCCAATTACAAATAATTTAAGTAGTAATCACTTGAGAAGTTAATCTAGTAAATGAATGCTGTTTTTTTCTGTGGTTCTTCTGTTTCTTGTAGTATAGCCTAAGTGTTGAGTCATAAACAGATTAGAATTGTGGCCCAATTTGCTATTCTTACCAAGAACCTAAGAGTTCTAAAGATTTTAGAATGACAGTTTAAAATCCTTAAACACAAACATAATTACAGTATTTACACCTACTAACAGTTAGAGTCAGAGATTTATTTTTCATTACTCAATAAGGTAATTTCCAAATGTTTCAGAACCGCTTGTCGAATAAAGTTTAAATTGCCTCAGGATTATATTTTTATGATGCCGTTAGCCATTTAAAGAGTTGGGCCAATAACCAGATATTTTATATCCCCAAATGAACAAGGTGAATAACCTAACAATTTGCCCTTGGCCAAGGCTCTTTATCCTAATGTTCATATAGAGAAAAATCCTTTAGGAAGAAAACAGGAGGGATTAAAGGGAGTGATAATGAACCCAGACTGGGCCTGCCTATTGTTTAAGCCCCAGAGCAGACCAATGGCCCCGCCCAGACGGAGGTTCTATGACTGGGCTGGATAGATTCACGTACTGTCTCTCAGGTTCACACTGCAACCTAATTGGACAATGCTGTGCTGTTGTGGTTCCGCCTCCCACTATTACCCTGCAACCTCATTGGACATCATTCCATCTAGTATTCCAAATGAACAAAATAATGACATTCAGTATTTCATACAATGAGAAATGGACAGGCCTTAAAATTTGCATCAAATATCCTTCTCTTTGAACATTGTGTACTGATTATATTAAGGAGAATATGTTTGGTGTTTTTGTATTCGGATGGATGGTTGACAACATGGGAAAAAGCCACTACATTATTATTTAAAAAGTGGGTGAAAGTTTGAAGTAAAAATATACTGAGAGCAATTGTATTGCCCAAGTGATGACCTTTCAAGCTAGCTGTGGAGTGAGCTTACAGCACATTCTTAACTCAGTTACACATACAATGAGTTCAAAACAGGAGATAAAAAAGTGGTTTCCAGCCTACGTTAAGTAGCTTTAAGTGGTTGACAGTGTTCCCTTTGAATGTCATGGCGATACGACGTTTGCGATTGCGTGGGGTGTTTCGGCCGCACAGAATGCAAAGACTGTGACATTTTGATGGGAAAGAGAGCCCGCCAACATTTCCAGAATACCGGTCAATGAAACATGCCTGAGGGGCATCAACTGTATTCTGGGGTCCACTTACATTACACTGGCCTACAGAAGTCAAAAGGTTTGGACACACTTATCCATTCATCTGAATGGGTAAGAGTATATGTATATGTAAATGCAGTATGCATAAACCAGAAGCAGCAGTTAATAACACTGGACCACCCAAGGCCGCTCTACGTTGCTCTTGATAAGAGAAAAAGTGATTTACTGACGGCTACAGGTCACTCTTCCACCCCTCCAAGAAACTGAAGCTCATTAACTGCAAGTATGCATCATTTATAAAACATATACATTAAACAAAACTCTAAAATAAAATGGAAAACCGCATCATGTTCTTTCACCTCAGTCAATAAGGGACAAAATAAAAACATAAGCCACAAGAATTGGCTGCTACACATAAATTCAACACCGGAATTAATGTGTAGTTACATGTCAATTCATTCACCTAGCAAAGCCATATACTATGTCAACCTATATATTTACCTCAGCATGGTTTAGAGAAAAAACAAAAAATACTTTTCCCGGCAGGTCTTTCCATGCCCCAATATCGATGCGTTCTCCATGAAACCAGCCAGCCATACCAATTCCCCCTATGGTGATCATGAGTTAGCATGCTACCCCTTAACGGAATTCATTTTTTAATCAGGACTGCAATGGAGGCTGTTCTTTTTTCCTACAGGTATTGAGCTGACGGTGTATAGGGAAGATCCTGGGTCTGATGCTGCTCTGCTTAGTCAGACCCATATCAGACCCAGACGGTCCTGGAAACAAAGCCTCCGATTCCAGTCACCTCTCGCTACGCTCCTTTAGAGAGACCCACGGCACCCTTAAAAACAGTTCCTTTAGAGAGACCCACGGCACCCTTAAAAACAGTTCCTTTAAAGAGACCCACAGCACCCTTAAAAACAGTTCGTTTAGAGAGACCCACGGCACCCTTAAAAACAGTTCCTTTAGAGAGACCCACGGCACACTTAAAAACAGTTCCTTTAGAGAGAGTTCAGCAGACGTGATGATTCACCGGCACTTGGACAGGCTCTCAGAGTCGTGACTCCATTAATTTCTAATTGACGTGTGCTAAAAGAGGGTTCAGGCCTGACTGAGTAGGCACTGGAGCAGTGACACCAGAGCAGTCCGCTGAAAATGTATGTATCCCAAATTTCATGGTGGCCCAACCCAGTTTACCCTGGTCTTAAATTGTGTATTAAGGGGTTAGTGTCATTTGGGATGGGTACAGTGCGTACAACCTGCAATCTGAAGTATGGCGTAATGAGGGGTGAATCTTTCTACAAGCCCTGCTACCAGAATGGTGGTACACATTAAGGTTAGACACATTTGTCAGTCTCCAGAATGCCTCCCAGAACAGCTACAACCAAGAGTTCGAATCGACGTGGGGCATCCGAATAATGCCCAGGTGCTTCTTATGAGGCAGTGTAACTTGTCTTGGCACCGTCCAATGTTCTTGGTGTTGGACAACGGTTGCATTGACTCATTGTTGTACGCTGGGCACCTGCAAGTTTAACCATCGTTGTTGGCCAGCGAATTAGTTCTCCTCCAAACAATGCCACTGCCCTCCTACGCACAGGGAATCAAACACACAACCCAGCCTTTGTATGCTTCTTTGTTCTGTCAACTGAGCTACACGGGATCCACAGCTTGTAGCGACATTTGGAGGTCCTGATTTTCGACGCTCACAAGCAGGGAGTTCCGGCGAGGCTATGAGTGTAATATAAACATAATGAAGGTGGCATGCATTTGCTATACAAAACTACAATATAAAAAGTATAATTATCGTAATAACTGATTTGATTTCAAAGGGACGCACTAATCACTAATTCAGTCAATTGTCTTGATTTAAATGTCTGAAACGCACAACTCTGCTGTTCAATGTTTTGAGCTGGACTGCATAGCAAGCCAGCAGTATGGTGTTCTGATATCAGGCCATTGGAATGCATCCTGCCGTGTTAGATTAGAGGCTCACTATTGGCTTCTTTAAATAACCAGGGAATTCACATTGAGGGGCAGGAGGGGTATTTATAGCAGGTTTCAGTGGAAACACGCACAGGACTGGTTGTTTTTGGTATGAGGTGGCTGCAGGTCCCAGGAGATATCATGGGTCCAAGCTCAGAGAAAAACCTTCGTAGTGCAGAGATGGTATTTCGCTCTCATTGGAAAACAATGTGAGGAATACATGTGAAGCTACGCCGTGTTTACAAACACTGCACCACTTCTTACTGGGGTCCGTTTGGGACACAGGATCTAACCTAGGCAGACTGCAGCGATCAGCTTCTATTGATTGACTAACAGTACCAGCATGAGACAGGCCAATCAAATGTTTTTGTGGGGGCTCTTTTCTATACTTCTGAGGACAAAAGTCATATGAAAGAAGTAAAATCTGCCAAAGAGAGGAAATGTGGCCAGTCCTCATTTACAAAATCAGCTTCTTTGGGCCTGAGTTTAGATAAAGTTTGAGTTGGGGGAAATGTTTATAAGTTTTGTAAATGTTAGACAACTGCTGATCCACACAGATGGTAAAACCAATGTGTATATATATATGTGTGTGTGTGTGTGTGTGTGTGAGTGAGAGAGTGTGTTGTAAGAGGGTTACCAATGATTATGGAAAATGTGAGCAGCAGCTGAAATGACATCTCCCTCAGGACAAGAACGCTAGTTGGTGACTTTGCAGAGTTGTGGGGAACACAGTCAATCATCTAGGTCTGAGTGAGTGAGTGACTGAGTGAGTGAGAGAGAGAGAGAGAGATAGAACACAGCCGAAGACAGGGTTACTGGAGCTGCTATCTGATACCATTCACCTCTAGTCCAGTACTGCAAAGTCAGGGACCAGCCCCCCCCCCCATTCACAGAGTAGTAGCTGAGTGCACCCCAACTCCCACCCAGATCAATGGAGCAGACCGGGCGAGAGGTTCCTCTTCAATCTGCCATGTCACCTTGGGCCCAGAGCCACCCAAACCCATGCTGCAGTGGTACATGTGCACAGGAGGAGGTGACTTACACTGCTGGACCTCCCTAAGACACGCAGCACCCAATTTTATAGTGCACTACTCCACAACAACAGGTTATGGTTCACTACTCCACATTAACAGCTTATGGTGCACTACTCCACATCAACAGCTTATGGTGCACTACTCCACATCAACAGGTTATAATGCACTACTCCACATCAACAGGTTATGGTGCACTACTCCACATCAACAGGTTATGGTGCACTACTCCACATCAACAGGTTATAGTGCACTACTCCACATCAACAGGTTATAGTGCACTACTCCACATCAACAGGTTATAATGCACTACTCCACATCAGCAGGTTGCCATTGGTGATATTGGCACTTGAGCTGGTGGGGGAGCTATACCTCGACAAGTAACATAACATTATTCATATTCACTTTCATTCGTTTGACTGCAGGGACTACGCTGGATTGTGAAGGACTGCTCCCATCGCTGCAGATCACCCAGACTAGATGTTGACCGATTGATTGGCCTGGAAGATTAATTAGGGGCGATATGAGTTTTTCAAAACAAATCAGTAAACGGCGTTGCTGTACACCTATTATGGACATTACCTTTTTTGGGGGGAGGGGACTTATTAGCAATCTACAAGGAGGCAGAGGGGCTCTCTGATCACGTCACGTTATTGCAACATAAACTTCCCCTGCCTTCTGCAGAGAAGCCAGGGTTAGTTGCTAGCTTGCATAAAATGTACATTTCAGAAAACAATCAATAATCACATCATCACTAGTCAGCTACACATGGTTGACATTACTGGAGTAATTAGCGCATTTGGTCACACAATAATCGGTATCGGTGTTGAAAAATCATGATAAGTCGACCGCTAACCCAGACACCCAGGGCAAACTTTTAAAAACAGTTCCATGACAATGTTTTACATTGACATGAGACATTTATTTGATGCTCTTAACCAAAACCACCTTAAAAAAACACACAAAATACTATCCTTTTACAGTGAAGCACTTTTTTATTACCTAGTCAGTTGAGCAGAATCATCATCATCATCATCTGAGGCTACATCAGCAGATCTAGTTCTGTGGACCGGTCCTGGTGGTGTCCTCCCCCGTGATCTAGTTCTGTGGACCGGTCCTGGTGGTGTCCTCCCCCGTGATCTAGTTCTGTGGACCGGTCCTGGTGGTGTCCTTCCCTGTGATCTAGAAGCCCAAACAGATCCTGACTCAGCAATCCTACGGTAAAAGCTCTGAAACAAACAGCACCCCTGGAAATCTATCCGACCTGAAAACCATTATGCACCCCAATACTCTGATTCTCTGCTATACTGGGCCAATAACAGGATCCCCCAAATGGCACCCTATTACCTACATAGTGCACTACTTCTGTGGAGTCCAGTGGTCACCTGGGAAAGTTGTATAAATAAGTGAGTGAAGTGAAAACAGGTAGAAGGGACAGCTCAGGGTGTCACTGAAAATTACAATTTGTAATGGTCCCATTCCCCTCTGCAGTGAAAATGTCAAGTCTAATCAGACGGAGACATATGTGCATCCTCAATGGCACTCCGGTTCCTATGTAGTGCACTAGTTTTAACGAGGGTTAGTGCCATTTGGGACGTAGGCAGAGACAGGCTGAACTAAACTGGTGAAATGTTACTTCAGCTTCTTCTGAAGTGATACCGGCTGCCTGAGTGGAGACAAAGACACACACACACACACACACACACACACACACACACAGAGACACACGCATAAATAAGGCCAGGTTCTGCCGTTCTGCTGAATAATGTAATGACAAAATCATTAATTAATGACTTGAGGTAATTAGCGAAGCATGGTGATGGGCTCTACAGCATTCACAGAGAAATGTGGCAATTATCAAATGTGGCTTTCCATGTGAATTTGCCCAATAATCCATCACTGCAGCAGAAACAGAACAGTTCGATCTGAGAGAGACAGAGAGAGAAAGAAAGTACAAAGAGTGAAAGAAAGAGAGAAGGATCGGGGGCTAAATGACATCAGATTCCCTGTCCATTCCTGTCCATTCCTCACCATTCCTCACATGGTAATACACGGATCCTGCATCAGAACCCCTATAGTGACACACTTGAATACCGATCTGCCTATATCTAAACCCTGTCAATCAACCAATCAACAGAGAGATGCTCTCGTCAGTCAGCAGCTGCCAAACAGACAGACAGACAGAGACTCCTTCAAACTCCAATGAAAAGAGCAGCAGGATAAGGTTACCTAGCAACCACTCTCTCCTAGAGTCGGGAGGAGCCATTTTTCCCCTGTGGTGATTCAACAACACACATAAAACGGGCTTTGGGCAGTCTGTAATGGCACAATATATTTACAGAAACGGATAATGTCTATGTCGAATGTAAAATTCAATAATCTCACTAGCGGTGCCCTACAGCAGTTTGTTAGCGGTCTGCTGGTGTCAACCAACGAGGTAAAAACAAAAACTGTCAGGGGGTGATTTATGACGCTTAAAATGACAGGCCCACTCTTAGCATCACTGAATAGGGACAGAGTTCTCTCTCAGTCCCTCTTAAGCGCTGCCTTTCTCAATTTCTCCCTCTCCCACTCTGTCTGAATTACAGGTGCTGCATATGGGTTCGAGCTCTGCTTGGCTGGGAGAGAAGAACGGCAGGAGACCACCGGAGATCAATCTTGGGTGGCAGACAGTGAGCTAAGGCCTGAATGAGCAGAGGCTCTGAAGCTCACACATTCATCAAAGTCCCAGACGCTATCCATAGAAAAAAGCCAAGCAATTGAGAAGGCATCCGTTCAGCCCATGGATGCTTGGGAAGGCCAAACGGCAGCAGAATATTTGACTTCTGCAAGCAATATATAACAAAATAACTTCTGAACAGTGATTGAGACAGACAAAGAGAGATGGACAGTGAGAGTGACCGACAGAAGCAGAGCCGGGGGGTTCTGAACAGTGGCTGGGTAGAAAAAAAAGATCTAATATGAAGAACCAGTGTGAATGAACCCAGTCAAATTGAACCGTACTAATATGAGCTGAGGGCTTTAGAACACCGATGATTAAGGCTCTGTCCCAAAAGGCAGTCGATTCTCCACCAGTCATGTGGGCCATTCGAACCGAATCGCAGCGGTTACTGAACTATTGGGTCAGGCGTTATTGACCTATGACCCTCCAGTAAGACACATCTGACCTTAGGAACCCAAAGAGGCCTTAAACTATTAATCCAAAAGCTGCTTCCGTTTAAGCCGTTCAAAGAACCAGGGATTTGTCCAAAATGGCAACCTAATCCCTCTGGGCCTTGGTCAAAGGTAGTGCACTACATAGGGAGTAGCAGCCATTTGGGACACGCATAGGGCACTTGGCCCGAGTTTTGATAGACGATTAGAGTGTCTTAAAGCATTGGGCAGATCGATTGTTTAACCCCATAACTCCTTTTTCACCAACTCTGACTAAGTCTCCTCATTAAAGCGGCTTTTGAAGACGCCAGGCGGCCATCTTTAACGACCACGGCTCTTACCGGTTGGTTACGCCACGGACACGTGCGCACACTCACAGCCTGACTCCCTCTTCCATCACCTTTATCCTCTGAGAGACAGACAGAAAAACAGACAGAGGGTAGAGACTGAAACCCTTTAATTCTGCCAGTCTTTGTAAGATTCACAAATGAACTTGAAATGACACGAGCAGCAGGCATTAACCGTGTCGGAAAGGCAGGTCGGGACGTGACTACTTCTTCCATCCGTATATAATACGTCTGCTGTCCCTTAATGGAGGTCAACGGTAATAAGTGGGTGCCGGCAGATAAGGCTGACGGTCCTGGGAGGAATATTCACGTCCAAGCTCACACCCAAGGAGTGGTAGTTCACCCCACTTACACAAGCTGGTGACAGATGAATTGGAAAATCACAAAACAGAAGATGACAAAACAGAAGAATTGGAAAATCAACCTTGATCAATCGAATCACAAAACCATCTGGTCATGTTGCAACAAGTCATTTATTTATTCATTATTATTTATTATAGTCTCAGATTTTCCAGTTTTTATATTTTCAATCTTAAAAGGGGCTTTAACACTCTTAAAAGCAGCTGGGACAGAATTATGTTCTTGCTGCATAAGCTGTAGTGTTTTCTACTGGCATCAGTTAAGCAAAGGTCAAGAAAGGTAAAGAAAGACTCATCAGCTTCCTGCAGCCAGTGCTACAATTACCACAGCGTTCTTTAAACATGTCTACTCCCTGTTCACACGTCCTTAAAAAAGGACCCAGAGCAGTCGGCCAAACTGACAGTAAAAAGGGTCAAGTCTGAGGTTGAGGGTTCAGATTGAGGACGCTGTATGGCTCACTTTTGAGACACTTCTCTTTGGCTGTCCAGGTCAGTCGGGCCTGCACTTCGGTTAGGGTTGAGACCGCGCTCCAAATGGCACCTTATTTCCTACAAAGTGCACTACATTGAACCAGGGCACATCCCACTATATAGGAAGTAGGGTGGCACTTGGGAAAGTAGGGGTCATGAGGAGATGCACTGTGTTGCCCCTCTGTACTAAATAAACCGTGAACAGATGTCCACAGTTGTCTCGGCCTCTCTGGTACACCAGAAGGGCTTTGTAGAGACCTGGCGTGCGACTATTTCGGGATATCACTCCATAGAACCCCGCTCGCTGCCCCCGTTCCACAGTGGCGAGAGAGCAGTCTGTCTCCCTGCCTGTCCACCCGCAACACGCAGCCTTGGTCAGAGCCGCCCGCCACCCCCACGCACAGATCATAGCAGGCGAAATAACTAGAGATGGGAGGCTCAGATGAGAGCACGAGAGAGTCATAAGCCGTGAAATGATGGCGTAAATAAAGCATTACAGCGAAAGTAGAAGGGAAATGGCCTGCCATATATTTAGTTCCCGAGGACAAAGATGGGATTTATTCGCAGTTGCAAGCTGCGCCCGCCTCTCCCTCAGACATCCGCTCACAGTTCTCAACAGCTCTAATGTGGCATGCACACAACGGACAAAACGCTTGACGCTCCTGAGTACATCTGTCCTGAGTACTAAGGGACACGCTGTAGTATGTGTCCAAATGAAAACACACATTAAATACATCTTCAACATTGTTGACTTCTTGGCCTAAACAGCGATACTGAAGTCCTGGTCCAGTTCTCATAAAGACAACCAGTCGGAATGGAACGAAAGCCAAAATTCCATCATTACTTCCTTAGAGATCCGTCCCTCGCCACAACAGCAAACATTGGCGGAAACACGAAAGAGTGAATGAGAAAGGCTGATTCAGTGCAGAGCGATATGGACAGTGGTCCGCATGTGAACAACAGTCTCTTTAAAGAACAGCCCTTTCAGATATTTACCTAAGATCAACCATACACGCGTTACTCATATCAAACAAGAATCGGATTTCCAGCAAGTGCGGGGGAGAATTTCAAGCGCGCCTTTCGTTCCTCTGCTTAAAGGGGTCTTTCCTCGGAGCCGCGGCAACAATGCCACAAATGGTGCCCCTATTCCTTTCACAGTGCACTACTTTTGGAATATAGAGTGTCATTTGGGATGTGACCACCATCTCTGTATAGTACTACTAGCCGCTGTCCCCGTTAGGTACATTAATGGAAAAAGTTAAACAGCTGAGGACTGTTTTATCACTTTCCCAGGGTGTGTGAACCATCCCAAGATGGTTGCATGACTACAACATGCCTTCCGCAGAGTTTACCTTGGTACACTGGTATATTAAAGTCAGCGTCTACAGCCCTAATCACTTCATGGATCAGAGCAGGTTCAAAAGCAGTGCGCAATATTACAAGTACAATTTGGGACAAACGCAGACTGATTGTTCCAAGCCAGGTGAAAGCAGAACTGAACAATGGTTATTGAAGTGATCTGTGATTGTAACATCGGCCCCTCTACATTCCTCAAAGGACAAAAGCGTCATGGTACTTTGACGCCTACAGGACTATTTAACCCGGCCACCCCCACAACTCTCTCACACGTAAAGACGCTGAAGTCACGGGGAACCTCAAATGTCACCGCCTCCTTTGGGTGATTTAGAAAGGAATGGTTGTGTCAATATCCGCTGAGTCCCAACCTGACGCCACCGGTGTTCACAGCACTGACGGGAGGCCACGCTTCTGGGTGACTCGGCTGTCTCGGTCCTCCTCCATACTCCGAGTTGATCTGACCTTCAACCGGCCCCGGAGCTCAGACGACCAGAGTACGTGACCAAGCAAATGCAGTCCACAGCAAACGTGGGTACCCTTTTTAACGACTGCTACAGGAGATTTTAAAATACAGTAAAACTACCATTCAAACCGCTATGCCACGAGGAGAAAATGGATATTTACATATACTTGTAAGAGTGTGTGTGTGTGTGTGTGTGTGTGTGTGTGTGTGTGTGTGTGTCATGGAGGACAAAAGGAGCTGTATTCCACCCCGACCAAGACTTAGTCAGCTCACAGTCAGACTTGATCATTGACGGCGGACAAAGCAGACCCGACACACCAATGGAAATGTCAGCTTGACCAACCAGGCTCTGGACATCATCAAAATGGGTTGTGTCCCAAACCACCCCCTGTTCCCTACGCAGTACATTACTTTTAATCAGGACCCATAGGGTATAGGGTGCCGCTTGAGATGCGTCCCATCTCAGGAATGCATTCCAATTGTGTTCAGCCTCGCCGTTTCTAGCGTCTCGTAGGGATGATGGCAGTCGCCTCGGGCCGAAAGTCTCGTCGCCCGCCCAGTCTTTGTTCAGGGGTGGTCCCATTGTGTTATTACAACAGGACGGCGTTAAGTCAATGATGTTTGACACTCAGTTTGCTACTCCACACTACAGTGCGGAGACCACTGCATCTTAATGATTAGCCACCCTAAAGCAGAACCTCCCACGCTCGGTTGGTTATATTCCTACAAAGACGGTAAAACCTGACATAAGGCCCCACGTGGTTTTTGGCCAGCCCCCACTTGGAAAAATTACATTTCAAGCAATAGAGGTTCATGTTTTTGGGGTAAAACTTAAAGTTGGGCACAGTGTTAGAAATGGGGTTACTTTTAGGTATTATAGGTGAGCATTAGGCTATAGAGATAGGTTAAGTTTAGGCATAAAGATCAGGTTCAACAAGAAACCAGGCAAGCCTGGTACAGCCGGTCCGCAATAAAAAGTAAGGATTATCGTTGCCCTCCCAAGATTCAAACCCGGGTCTCCCACGTGAGAGGCTGTGTCTTTAACCACTACACCACAGAGCTATTTGTTTGCTGAGTTTGAATATTTAGCAAGACACAATTTAGCATTGTGTTAAACTGACTAACGTTTCTTATTAAGTTTACCTCCACCACAAATAGCATCTATGAACTGTATGGCTTTTGCCACTGGCCGTTTTAACAGCTTATTAGCCATTCGTGAATGACATTGACACAATAACTATCAATATAGGTGACGATAACTGACTTTTTCATCAAGTGAAAAGATGAGAATCGTGTAGCCAGCGAAGTGTTTCTCTATCCTGAACAAATCCTAATACATAATTGGAAAATCCAGCAGAAAGTCTCACTATAACAGTAAACAGTTTTATTTTAGGCTTCCTATAACGTAGCTACTGAAGGTTGTAGCCAGCAAAGTTTTTGTCTATCCTGAACAAATCCTCTTTTGCCACTGGCCGTTTTAATAGCTAATTAGCCATTCGTGAATGACATTGATACAGTATCTATCAATATAGGTGACGATAACTGACTTTTTCGTCAAGTGAAAAGACAAGAGAATCATGTAGCCAGCCAAGTGTTTGTCTATACTGAACAAATCCTAATATCCACCAGAAATGTTTTATTTTAGGCTTCCAATTACGTAGCTACTGAAGGTTGTAGGTTGTAGCTAGTGAAGCTTTTGTCTGTCCTGAACAAATCCTAAGGCATAACATGTTTTGACTGTGCCGGAGTCGAACGCGGGAGTCGAACCATAGTCCGTATGACGCGGACATTCCATAGTCCGCGTCTCTAACCTCTACGCTATTTAACAAGGGGTAGTCAGTCACTCAGTCAGTCAGTCAGTAAGTAAGAGACATTCGCTCTTCTAGGTCGGCTCCGCTTACGTGGTCCGGCAAAAAGAGCAGAGTGTGCTGTTTGCGCTGTTCCCTTTCTATTAGCAGTTTGTCTGTATTGTCTATGTTTCTGGTGTGGTGTAAGTAAAGAGACCATGACTACATGCCTATTATGTGTCAAGAAACAAAAATGACCAAAACAAAGCACTGCGCTACAATGGCCGAGACCTCAACCTTCCAGAAAGGCTCCCAAACACCCACTGCATAGCATTCAGGCAATGTCCCGAATGTTCCCTATGGGCCCTGGATAAAAGGGGTGCACTAGATAGAGTAGGGTGTAATTTGGGATAGTTTCTGGATTGTAATGTACTCCACTTTGAGATGGAAGAGCATTTTCAGGGATGGTTAGACTCTGGGCATAGTGTACAAAACATTCATTAGTGTCTATTGCTTATTCATTTGTTATTTCACGGTTTGTGTTCATTCCTGACTTCAGTGGTTCCATGTTTGTGCCTTAAAGCTTCCCTTTGAGTTTCAGTAGGCTTGGGGTGTCAATAAGCGTTCGGTTAGCTTTGAGTTCATGTGTCTGTAATGGTCTTATTCCACCATCATTAGTGTCCTGCAAAGCACTTAGACAATGTCTGCCTCCCAAATGCCACACTCTTCTGTAAAGCCTTTGGTCAATGGTAGATTACTACATTGGTAACAGAGCCATTTAAAAGACAAACAACATAACTGGAGACAGTTCACCCATTTTTACGTGGCCTTTTTTCCTCCCAGTCTCTTTATGTTGCTGATCCACAAAACCGTTTTTCATTTCTATACACTACAGTTCAGATGTTTGGGGTCACTTCCTTGTTTTTGAAAGAAAAGCACACTTTTTGTCCATTAAAATAACATCAAATTGATCAGAAATACAGTGTAGACATTGCTAATGTAAATGACTATTCTAGCTGGAAACCGCAGATTTTTAATGGAATATCTACATAGGCCTACAGAGGCCCATTATCAGCAACCATCCCTCCAGTGTTCCAATGGCACGTTGTGTTTGATAATCCAAGTTAAACATTCTAATGATCTAATTGATCATTAGAAAACCCTTTTGCAATTATGTTAGCACAGCAGAAAACTGTTCTGATTAAAGAAGCAATAATACTGGCCTTCTTTAGACTAGTTGAGTATCTAAGCATCAGCAGTTTTGGGTTTGATTACAGGCTCAAAATGGCCAGAAACAAAGAACTTGCTTCTGAAACTCATCAGCCTATTCATGTTCTGAGAAATGAAGGCCATTCCATGCGAGAAATTGCCAAGAAACTGAAGATCTCGTACAACGCTGTGTACTACTCCCTTAACAGAACAGCACAAACAGGCTCTAACCAGAATAGAAAGCGTAGTGGGAGGCCTCAGTGCACAACTGAGCAAGAGGACAAATACATTAGAGTAACTACTTTAAGAAACAGATGCCTCACAGGTCCTCAACTGGCAGCTTCATGAAATAGTACACACAAAACACCAGTCACAACGTCAACAGTGACGAGGCAACTCCCGGATGCTGGCCTTCTAGACAGAGTTGCAAAGAAAAAGCCATATCTCAGACTGGCCAATAAAAAGAAAAGATTAAGATCGGCAAAAGAACAGACACTGGACAGAAGAAGATTGGAAAAAAGTGTTAAGGACAGACTAATCTATGTTTGAGGTGTTTGGATCACAAAGAACAACATTTATCAGACACAGACCAAATGAAAAGAGTGCTTGACGCCATTTGTCAAGGATGGTGGAGGCAATGTGACGTTCTGGGGGTGCTTTGATGGGGGTAAAGTGGGAGATTTGTACAGGGCTAAAGGGATCTTGAAGAAGGAAGGCTATCAGTCCATTTTGCAATGACACGCCATACCCTGTCGATGGCGCTTGATTGGAGCCAATTCCCTCCTACAACCAGACAATGACCCAAAGCCCAGCTCCAAACTATGCAAGAACTATTTAGGGAAGAAGCAGTCAGCTGGTATTCTGTCTATATTGGAGTGACCAGCACAGTCACCCGATCTCAAGCCTGGGGAGAAATCTCCTCAGATTACCTTAACAAATTGACAATGAGAATGCCAAAGGTCTGCAAGGCTGTAATTGCTGCAAATTATTATTTAAAAATCATTATTTCTAACCTCGCCAATGACTTTGAATTTCCTATTAATTTTATTTCCTACTCAAACTCATTTCATGTATGTTTTCATGGAAAACAAGGACATTTCTAAGTGACCCAAAATGTTTTGAACAATAGTTAATATACACGCCACATTATTTTCTGAGGGAGAACACGACCCAGTGAGATGTAACCACCCCTGTCAACCTCGGAACCATGTGGGGTCTGGTTCCACAGTCAACATGGTTGATGAGCGGTGACAGTGAAAAGACTGACAAGTAGTTTCAGTGCCGGTGTGCCTGTTTCACCAATTCAATTGTTATGTTGGCAAGAGCAAGTGAAAAAAAATACTAATGTAATCTGAAAAATTGTGTCTGACCGTTCAGGTCTGAACACAGTCTGTCACATTAAACCCCACCTCTATGAGAAGACAGTCCACACCCAATTGACATGAGATCTTCACCAGAAAAACAATCAACTGAATGGACAATAGAATTAGGACAGACTTTCTGAACGGTACACTAATCTATCGAATCTAGTGTACACTTATAGCAATATTTTTTTTTCAACCTCATAACAAAATGTCTAAGATTGGAGGGAATTTGTTTTAAAAACAGAAACATTTTGACTCGGCAGAAAATAATTTTTAAAAGACCCTCTGAACTTCAGTGATGGTTTAAAAACCCAATCTAAGCAACAAACAGGATAATCAAACTGGTAATATTCATAACATAGCTGGCATTTTCTTTTAAGCTTATCCAATTAAACTTTTGCAAGAGGAAATTACATCAGATCAATAACTCAGCCAATTCTCCATTTGAATTCAATTTTCTGCCAAAGGTCACCTACTCACTCCAAATTACACATGTTTGAAGGTCCTATGACAAATCACATAACGTCACATAACTTCATAATAAAAACCTGAACAGGGCTGGAAATAGAACATGTAATAACATTTTGACTACGATGTTCTCTTGTCTATTCTTCAACACCAAGTCAGGTGAGAAGTTTTAAAACTCTCATAATTCGCTATTTCTATGAAAATAGAGATTTGTCAGGGGGGACTATTAATAGGCCAAATTGTCATCAATACTGCTAATGTGTCCGCTTTCTCATCTCTCCCCACCTCTCCCTCCCTCCCTCCCTCCCTCCCGCAGCCATGCTTGAATAATTAAACAAAGCGGTCCAATAGGAGAAGGTTGTAAAGCTTGGGCCAGAGTTCCATTACTCATACCCTATCTTCGGAATTTATGAAAGCCAGGATTGCGTCCCAAATATCACCCTATTCCGAACGCATATATCGCATATATCCCTAAATTGAAAAAGAAAAGGGCCCATTTTAGA